>CM051456.1:113578069-113699279 GCA_028274465.1 Plantago ovata | reverse complement strand
GACAAAGAGAACAGAGCCTAAATATCATATGTTTCATAATGAGATAAATATGTTAAATACACTATAATTAAAGTTAAATTAAATGTGTAATGTAATGATTTGTCACACTTTTGGTCAAGTGAGATTCAATAAGGAGAAAAATCTCATATATATAGAACTGGAATCAATCTCAAATCAAAATATATGAGATTTTACAAATGGTAAATTGATGGATTGTGAAAAACTAAAAAATAGGAGCGAATTTTTGTAATTTATTATGACTTCCGAATGAAGTTTGTTGCAACTTGTTGCGGTTTAATTTGAATTACGTGGTTTGTAATCTATTGTGTAAACAAGTATGGTTTAGTCAGTGTGCACTCTAACATCTGCGGATTTTCAATGTAAAAAAATAATAAAAAAAAATAAAACCATAGAAACAAGAAAAGAAAAGATTGTAGTGCTAATTAAAACGAGAATATAAATTTATATAATGATATAATAAGCCTTCTCTGCGCTATCTATTATAGAAACACACTACAACTACATACACTTGATACAAGCTAATTGTGACATAACTATCTAACGATCATAGTCAAATCACTAAGTATACAACTCGTACGTACAACTCCATACAAGGTTCAATAAAAAGGGGATCGCTTGGTTAGGGAACTCGAGTATTGGGAAAACAAATGGATGGATGAAGGCATGAAGCTTATTAAAAATCAAAAAGACGACACCACATGCTATCTTTGCAACACAGTCCTTGTACTTTACTTTTTTGCCAATGAGGTCTAGCTCAATTGGTTAGACTGAGGTGTCATGACACTAGAGGTCATAGGTTCAATTCTCGTCAAGTGCGAGATTATTTATAATTTATTACTAGCTTTGTAATGCTACTTATGAAATTGTAATGGTTCGATTATTAAAAAAAATCTTATAACTTATTAGTCCTTGAAACCTAAATTCTAAAGGGTACGAGATTGATGTCAATATCTTCAGGCACTTTTCTCTGTGGCGGAAACTTCGGGAGAAGGCTAGCTAGCTTCTTAGCAGTTGCTAAATTGGTTTCGTAGTCAAGTAAAACCCCTATCTCATTTTCAACGTTTTCCCTGGGTAGGGCCATTATCAGGTTACCTAACGATGATGAGCCTGTAGTGGTATTGTAACACCTCGTGTTGTTGAATGAAGGTGTAACATCTCCTTTGAAAGACCAAGAGCCAGTTCTCCAATCATAGTGGTAGAAAGGCAAGAATCTTTGTCCATAAATAGCTATGAATTCAATTGCTGCAAGGATGAAGTCATATTCTTCATTGGACATGTAATAAGGAAAGCTCACTCTCGTCCAACCAGGCTTTATTCCTACGTAACCCTGTCATTTAAAGTTCAATTAATTATAGCTAGAGGAAATCAAAACAAGAATCCAGTAGAATCATGAGTAAAGTACGCTCACCTTTTCAATGGTAGATCTGAAGATGAGTGATCGAGTCTCATCAACATTAAGCAAGCTATGTCCATAAGGCCCTGCACAAGCACATCCTCCACGAGCTTGGATGCCAAAGAGATCATTCAGAAGTTTGGCAACAAACGGTCCGTGTAGTGGCTTATCTCTAATATTACTAGTTTCTCTCCACATGTCCAAGTTTGACATATTTTCTTCATCATTCACCCCATGTGGCAATGTCAAAGAAGAATATGTGGTTGTATAAATGATGAATGACAAGATCGCTTGCCTTTTGGATGTTGTGTTTCCTAAAATCAAAATGTGAGGGTTGGGGAGCAATATTTGCAATGCCTTTCTAATGTAGTTTTGCTCATGCATCTCAATGGCTTCATAGCCAATGTATTCCTTTATCGAGAATGCAAGTGCTGCTCTTACTTTTTGGATGATTGGTGGAGTTCCTGCATCTTCCCTTTTTTCGATGTTATGTACATATAACGTATCCTAATCAATTTTTTAGCATATAATAAGTATCGTCAAATGAATAAAATTGAACTTCGAGAAGTGTACGCAAGTCACCTATATACCTTTTCATTATGTACGTTGACATAATCAACTGTTCCTCCTCCACAAGTACTTGGCGGCGAGGTACCCAAGATATAAAGAGCCTTGTTCATTAGGAGTATTCCTGGTGAACCTGGGCCTCCCACAAATTTATGTGGGCTTAAAAAAATTGCATCAAATCCATCTATTTTGTCAGACTTCATATCAATTTTTTCGTAAGGCCCACTGCACATCAATTCCAAATTAATACATGTAGATAATTGTACTTGTACACCTAACCTAAGGATAAATAAGCTAACAATGCACCACAAGAACATGCAATTCGGACATAGTCATGAGATTCACGATAACATGAATTTCTATAAATGCAGATTTGCATACCTTGCTGCAAAGTCGAAACACACAAACCCGTCAAACCAATGAAAAAGGCGTGCGATAGCCCTCGTATCAACATAAATCCCGGTGACATTGCTACAAGCGGAAAAGGAACCAATAATCCTTCTTTTCTTCAACTTATAGGACTTAATTTTTCGTTTTAACTCTTCCATGTCAATTAGGCCATTATCGTTAAGGCCAATCTCCACCACCTCCGCCAGACTTTGCCGCCAAGAGAGGATGTTGGAGTGGTGCTCATATGGACCTACAAAGACAACCCATCTTTCTTCTACGCTCAAGCAACTCAACATCTTTTCCCTTAAAATTGAGGGAACGGCAATTCCCATAACTTCTTGTAGGCGTTTGATGGCTGCAGTGGCACCTGATCCACAGAATAGCAAGACATCATCCTCTCCACCACCTAAGCATTTCTTGACATAATTTGTTGCCTCATGCGCCATTTTTGTTGTGTGATGTCCAACATAACTGTCGCTTGTGTGACTATTACCTGCAAGTACAAGATACACCACCAAGTGGCGAATCCAGAAGAAAAATTCAAGGGGTCCAAATTAAGTGTATATTTTCCTGTATAGCAGATTTTTAATATACTCAAGAATAAGAATTGAAAAGAATCGTATTGTAAGATAAATCTGCATTAAAGTTTGGTCGAGTTATTTTCTATTCTTTCAAATATTTTTATCTTTTGTTAATCTCTTTACAGTTTTTATTAGAGTACAAAAACTATATATAAATGTTGATCTCAAAAGTTTAGACCGTCTAGATATAATAGCAGAATGTAAAATTTCATATACATAGTAATTTACCAACTTTAATTTAGAACAATGTTGACGAATTTTTTTTTATAACAAATTGTTATTAGATCTTTCACCATAGCATAAGAATAGTGGTTGATTTGGATAAATTATATTGTTTAACTATAATAATTAGTGTATAACCCAATAGTCAAACGCGTCGGTCCAATTCCATCCCAATTTTACTATTTATACTACATTTTCAGAAGGAGTCACACAAACTTACCGTAATACGGAAGAAGATAGGTTCTAATGCAGTCTTCGATGTTGTTGAGGCAGCGGCCTGAGGCAGTATGATCAGCGTAAGTGAGGCGACGCTTCCCGAAAGGCGTTTTGATTTCTGCATCTCCACCAATGATCTGAGAACGCAGCCAGCTGAGTTTCTTGTCATTAATTATAATAACGTCCGGATCACTTTCTGGTACTACAACCTTCTCCATAGCTTGAAAGAACTTGATTCCATAATTAGCTGGTGAGTAATCCTTTTCCTCGTACTCCATTGTTGAGGGAAGTATATGTTACTAAGATGTTGATATATAATGAACCTGAAATCTGCTCCCGCCCCCCAGATAAAATCTTCCGGATCGAATTATCAACCCGAAAATCGTGGTTTTCCAACTCCATTATCAAAATTCGCATTTAATGTGCCAACTGTTTTTTTGTTTTCTAGATTATGATGATGATCGAAGCTTTCTCATCACAATTTGACTAGCCAAAACGGTACACGGTAGTCGGTAGGAATACATATAATGATATACTTCCACCAAGATCTTGGATCATTATACGTTTTTTTTTTAACCAACAAAATATATTAATCAAAAAATGATAAAAGAGAAAAATCATCACGTCAATATTAGGATATTTCACCATAGCAAAAAGATATCATTATACGTGGGTTGGGCAAGTTTTGATATAATTATAGGCACTTCGCTAAGCATGAGCCATGAAGTATTCAAGTTGATCTGAACTACGCAGTATTAAATTATTCAACTTCTACGACTCCGGCCGACCTATGTTATCATCATCTAATAATTTAATAATAGTCGAATAAGGACAGATTGTACCTCACTCTTTCAATTCCTAATTTTTCTCCAATTTAGCACTTGTTTATCTTTTGTTTTTTAAAAAAAATAGCTCTTTTTCGTTTTTTTAAAATCCTTTTATTAGTTACAAAAAAATGTATAACCATGAAAGACTGTAGGATCGTTATAACTTGCTTTAGATACAAATTACCATCCAGTCGGTCCACGATTGACTAAGGGGTTCAGTGAACACCTACGTCAACCTCTACAGGTATTGACATCAACCTGGAGATTAACAAACACAAATAATATATAGAAGTTAAAGCACAGCGGAATATAAAGAAGAACCTGTGTTGAAACTTTTCAAGCAACTTTGTAGGCTTGCTTGATGCCAAGTCAAGGCAGAAAATCAACTAAGAAATATCTTGTTCGTACAACGTTGTATACTCTCAATATCTATCCTAGTAAAACAACAATAGTCACCTATAAGATGATATAGAATACCCTTCTATCTATTCTACCTTCAATACGCTATTCGAGAAGTCTCCAATATAAACTAGTGTAAAAGACACAACAATAAAACGTAAACCCATGAACTCTCAGAAACTCGGATGCTCTAGCTCTTGTGTCGTATCGTTTCTGTGTAGTCGACCCTTCTGTATATATAGTAGTGAAAAGCCTTGTCGAATACCATCAGAAAACACGTCTTAATGAATATGGACAAAATTTGGAATTAGTCTTCTATTAGGAATCAACTTCTTCTTCAAAACTCCTTTTCCTATTAAGACTTGATTTCCTTTTTGAGTTCTTCTTTGTCAATTCCAACGTTGTAATCTGACAATTCCCACGTTCTAATAAACTTCCTGCACAAGTAAAACAACTACAGCTGTGGAACAATTAGTGTTAGAATAGGTAAAACTAAAATAGTCGGTAAAGTGCTCTGTTTCCAGAATCTAAGGGTTGAGTGAACCTATAGGTGAATCCCTATGTCAACACCCTTGAAACAGTGACACTTAAAAACCACAATAACAATACCTGTGAAAATTAAAAAAAAAAAATTAACAAGGAGAACGCTTCTCACGTGTAACGTCACAGAAAATTAAACGTATAACCATAATAACGATATAGGAATAAATTATACAGTGAATATTAACAAAAAAAAAAAGTTTAACAAGGAGAGCGCTTCGCACGTGTAGCGTGCGACGCAATTACTAGTATTATATATATCCAAAAACTCATATAGTCATCAAATTTCAATTTTTTGTCTGTACATTCTAATCCTTTGATTAAATGATGGAAGGTTCGAATTTTGTTACCGTGATTTTTCTCCATTTATATTATAATTTTAGAGCACTCTTTACAGGATACCTATAATATTTCCCTAAATATTGCTCTTAAGTAGTCCCTTATAATTATTTAGGATATCAACTACATAGATGATAATTAAAGGTCTCCTATTATTTATGTTTTAGTGATGAAAAAGGACACATGGAGAATATATGTGGTGCCACATAGATAGGAAAGAAATAGGAGGGACAAATGAGTACTCAAATGTAGGAAGTTTATTAGGAAGTTTCAAATTTAGGATTACATTTTTGTGTGTCCCAATGAATATAGGAATTCTGAGATTGTAGGTTTTTTACACCATTCTTTCAATTTCATCCTAAATATAGGATAGAGAGAGGTTTTAGCACTCATGTAATTAGTGGAAGTTGTTGGGTTCAAATCCTATTGACGTGATGATTTTTCTCTTTTATCAATTATATTCTGAAAATCTTTTATTTTCTTAACAAAAAAGAAATAAAAAATAAAATATATATATATATATATACACTAGTATATATATATACACTATAGTATATATATATATATATATATATATATATATATATTTCTTTTTTTTAAGTAATCAAATATCTTATTAGCTCAAAAAAACAGTTCAAGTACACCGGTGGACCAAGTTCCATACCATCCATATTACCTACCACAACTTGAAAACAGTAACTAGCTAAACAAATCTCCTATCCACATAAGCCATATGTTTTAATTGCATCTAATATAAACCCCATATATATATATTATGTTTTTATCCCTCTTAAATTTAAATTTTCATACTAACCCCTGTTAGATAATTGTAACTATATCTAACCTCACGATCTTAAATTTCTGATATCTAAGATCTGAAAAGTACAAAGTTTCCTTAGTCAAATTATATTTCAGATTTTATTAATTGCACATCTAACTCTAAATTTTGTAATTTACAAAATCGACTATAAACTATTTAAAACTAACCCACATAACTTATAACTTAGTTAAATTTCAAAATGATCTAAAAATTATTGCAAAACAAATTCTTACAAAATTCATATTTCAACATAAGTCCAAATAATTTAAAAAACCAATTTTGAAAAAAAGAAAGAAAGAAACAGATCGGTTGTTGTTATCTCTGATTAGCCTTCCAAAATTCACATTTCTTTTTTTTTTTTTTTTTCAAAAGTGGTGTCTGTTATCTGATTAGTCCTAAGGACTTGTTTGACATTTTTCTTGGTTTTGTAAGAAAAAGAAATATCATATCTGATACGTGTATAGAATACTGTCTTGAAGACCAGCCGTTTCAAAGAAAAAAAACAAATGGGACCATGTTTGAGGGAATTAAATATTGAATCCGATTTTTTTATAATTGTTATTTTATAAATTTCACACATTTTACCAGATTAAATTCATTGATTTCCTAAAAATATTGCATTAATTAGGGGTAATTATAATACTTCAACCAATAGGATACCTCTAAATGGTATAGAATTCAATAATATCAATTAATTATGATGAAGGTATTCCTTGAAAAATGTAAAACGACAAGTATTTTTCAAATAGTGAAAAACCTAAAACGACAATTATTAAAAACGGAAGTAGTAAATTAAGGGACTAAAACTGTAATTTTCTCGTGCACCCTTTAATACAATGTATGTGGCTTGGAGTAGTATTGTGTTCTAATCTTTAAAATTATCATGTGGTAAATACACAAAGTCTAGTACGAAATAAAGGGTGCAAAACCAGCATAATGGGCTTGCTTACTACTTCTTGGAGTTCAATTTCTCCGTAGCTTTTATGATTCCAAAAAATATTACCCTATAAACAACCACCATACCCAAAAGAATAGCCACATCTATCCACTTAGAGTATCCCATCTCCACTTGCCAAACATTTCTCAACACCTCTTCACCACTAATAACTTGCCCTGTACCTCTGAATTCCAGTCCTTGGAACTCATTCTTGTAGAACCCCTGGAACCCATACTTGTGGATAGAAATGTAGAACATAGGGTACCTCCAGAACGGCTTTGGCAGGTCGTCTGGCAACCGGAAGAACCCTCCGCAAAGCATCATCACACCTTGAATCCCAGCACCAGTGATGATTCCCATCAAGAAATCAGGGACAACACTCGCAACAATCATCATTAGGCTCTCGACCAACAAAAGGCAGGAAAATAGGACCAGCGCAAAGTATACAAAGTGGTCTATGCTACTTTGCAGGCCTACTAGGTAATATGCCATTGCTCCTGGAACTACAGAGTTTAGTATCAAGTATGGGATGGAAGACAATGTGTTTCCTACGATGAATGATGACACGTTGTAGTGGCCATTCAACCTTTCGCGAATGAATATCTGAATCAATGCAAGGAAAATTATGTTATCTGATTTTCAAAAGGTTAACATGTAGGAGTAACGGTGTAACGTGTGATTTAGTTATATATATACCTTCATGTCCTCCACGAAAGAAGGGAATCCACCTATTGCCATAAATGTCAAGAATGATGCTACAAACATCAACATTGCACCCCTAGCCTGCCAACAAAAGATATCGTTCAGGGGAAATGCACATCGGAAATCTTGAAGGGAGAAAACCTTCTATATATATATATATATATATATATATATATATATATATATATATATATATATATATATATATATATATATATATATATATATATATATATATATATATATATATATATATTTCATATTTACCTGGATGGAGCCAATGCTGAGACCAACATCGTAAAATATTGTTCCACAACACAAGCACAGGGCGATATATATAGCTAGACGTAGCCAATAGTAGCCCAAATCGCGATACATGTTAACAAACGATCTCTGTGTTAGAACAATGCATTGAGTAATGAACCCTGCTCTGAACTCTTTGGTCTCTAATTGTCCTTTGTTCTAACAAGCAAAAGAAGAAAATTGTCAGCATTAGTATGGAAGTCCGGATACCTAAAACCTAAACATTGACTTGTTTAGTAGCCAGTCTAGTGGGGTGCAAGAAGATGTTCAATACCGTTAGGCATATGTCGCGCACTCGTTGATGAACTTGCTCGTGAGCCTCTGATGACTTGTATGACTTGACAAGGATATCGGTTGCTTCAATGGCACTGATAGTTCCTCCTTGTTCATGTTCAATGTCCTAAAATGTTTGTTACAATATTTAGTTATAGATCTAACAAGGAAATTCTAGTATTTGAAAAGCAGAACATGCTTCTAAACAATTAAACATACCACATCGAAGTCCTTGTTAATCATCCTGAGGTAGTGATCCGACGGGTTCCTCATTGCAGGACACTGAAGTCCATTCGCATCAAAATGCTTATTCACCAATATAATAGCAAACATATGTGTATTAAAAACACCTTCGTAAAACAGGCAGTAATAGGCTAAACTGAGCTGAATAGATCGAACAAATATAGTTTTGCACCATACCTGTTTTGCTGCGAAAATGGAGCCAAAGAAAACTGTTCTTCCAACAGATAGAAGGCAAAGGTTATGGAAAAGCTCGAAAACTTCAGTACTAGGCTGGTGAATGGATGCTATAAGAGTCATCTGATATTGTTTCACAAGCTTGACAATGCGACTCATGACATGGTAAGACGCAGCACTGTCAAGGCCGCTAGTAGGCTCATCGAGAAAGAGAAGCTTGGGGCGCGTCAGGATCTCAATGCAAATGCTTACTCTCCTCTTTTGGCCTCCACTGATGCCTTTTACGCCCCATCCTCCGATTCTGGTGTTAACCGCATCCTGTAAGCCCAACTCTTTAATCACGTCATCCGCTCTGCGTCGTTTTTCGGATTTAGACATGGACTCAGGAAGTAGAAGTTGGGCAGAGTAAAAGACAGCTTCTCGGACAGTTAATGTTTTCATTAAGGTGTCATCTTGTGTCACATAGGCCTGAACAATCATATAATATTTAATATTGAAACTATTAGAATTAGAATTGGGTCATCTTCCCCTTAAAAGGGCTGGCTTGGTAAGTAAATAAGATTATTCAATCTTATATGTTGAATTGAGGTCCTACTCTCAAACGATGTGGGATGGGGTTTAACAGAAACAACATGGAAGTTAACATAAAGTTATAAAGATCAAAATTTGATTCATATGATTCATCAAATAAGATGAATATTATATTTTAAACGATGAATAGTCCCCTTAGAAAGTTATTAATGAAACGAAGGAATCATGATTCATCATATACATAATATTCTCCCATGTAATTCATGTTCTAAAATGTTACTTGGGACTAGTTTAATTCATTCTTACCGAAGTGCCAAAAGCTAGAGACTGCCTGCTGCCATTGATAAGAATCTCTCCTCTTTGTCTTGTTTGTGCATCTAGCCTACCTGAACACAAATGCAGGTACTCATATCAGCATCCAAACCAATTAACTTATTTGAGGAATTTACGGTCCTAAACAAGTCCGGGTAGGATCCAATCGGGTCTGGTATTGACCCGACTTTTATTTTATGTCGAACCAGAATCTTATAAAGATTTGGGTCGGGGTATGTGTCCAGACCTTATATTTAAGGTCTTATATATTACACTATAAATATCCATGATTGGGGCAACCACTTATTTTCTTTCCATTATAATATTAATATAACATTGTTCATATCACCTAGTACATTATCATATCAAGAATATATCAATCACTATGACCTAGGTGTGTGTTTGGTTTGAGGGACTTGAGAGGGATTTGGAGCAATTTTTGTTGAAATCTTTCCAAATGCCTTGTTTAATTTGGTAGCATTTTCGCAGCCTGGAGGACCAGGGATTTACAAAATCCCTCATTGGCCGGCCTTTTGGATTTTAGCATGATTGAAATACCATGGGGGTATGTATTTGGAGGGATTTGGTTTTGAGAGATTTCAGCCTCAAATAGAATGACTCTTCTGCCCCCATCACTTCAGTCAATAACGAAATAACCAAAAGAATACAACCGAGTAGTGGAGGACCGAAACCGACAGCACCATTTATTTTAAAACGGTTATAACTCGAAAATAAAAATGTAAAAAATAAATAAAAATCACCAACAGATTTATTTTTTTAAGATCTCTAAATAGAGACCAATCTTGACTATGTTTGGAGCACCTCATCCCCAATCATATTTCTCTATTAACTAAACTTACGAAAATCTAAAATATATTTTATATCAATATTAAGATTCATATTATTATTATTTATTTAAAATTTAAAAACTATAAAAAAATTAGATGACGACGTGGCATCGTCCGTCACAATTGTAGAAAAACACCCGTATGGCGTGGCATGAAGGCAAAAAACACTCTGGCGCCATTATATCGTTGGGCACGAATGCGAGTGATCTAACTAACTAAGACCAATATTGAAACCATTCCGTTTCAAATAAGTTCTCCTCCAGATGCTACAGTTCTCCCCCTGGTATTTGCCGATGTTATGTAGAATTTGAATAATTACTAATTAATGTTGTTGGTCAACTTATGATTTTTTTTATATATTTTGTATTGTCTAATGGGTGGCGTCTGAAACTAAACTTCTAGATTGTTTGTTGTTAATTACGTGTATGGCTTATTTAATCCATTACTTGCGTGAAACTGATCCACTAGATACAAGTTCATGCATTTTTAGTTTTTCCAGCAAGCTAAAAATTCAGATCCCCATAGTTAGATAGTTAGAGAGTGAAATTTTAAAAATGGTAATTTTACCATTCAACCATCAACAATAAGAACAAAACAATTCAACTGAAAAGGTAGCATTGTAAATTCAATTTGGTAGTTATAACTAACTTACACAATTTATGAAATACCTAGCGCGGAATCTGAAATACACAACAAATCCCTCTACAACCAAACAAGGGATTTGTTTCAAATCCCTCAAAATGTCTTTTTTGAAATCACTCAAACCAAACAACTATAGGAGGGATTTGCTACAATCCCTCCTATAGACCATTTGTTTGAATGGGCTCAAATCCCTCCTAAAACATGTCCAAATCCCTCATTAGAAACCAAACATGCACTACAAGTATTACATAGTTAGAATACACCAGAAACATTTATGCATTCATTAATCGAACCATTACGTCTAGAGTTGGCATCTCAACCTAACGAATTTTAGTTTATGGGACAATTTAAATTATAGGGCATTATGTTCTTGTGGCACTTTAAAATTTAAATATTTTTGGAACGTACGCACTATTTATAAACATGATAACTACAACATTTCTATTACCAAACATCATAATACATAAATTGATGAGTTTTGACATAAATATCATTTTTTTAAACGGGACATAAATATCATAAATAACCATATATATAATTCGAGACATCACAAGTTTTAACACAAACCATCACAGGAGCCATGGATATAGGCATCATAAGCCTTGACATAAAATCCATCATAAGTCTTAATAAAGTACAACAGTATAAATTTGATATTGTTATACCATCACAGGAGCCATGGATATAGGCATCATAAGCCTTGACATAAAATCCATCACAAGTCTTAATAAAGTGTAACAGTATAAATTTGATATTGTTATGTGAATATTGCGTACATAATTAACTAGTACGAAGTACCTGCCAATGCATCAAGAAGGGTGGACTTGCCGCACCCCGAAGGCCCCATGATGGCCAGGGCCTCGCCAGGCGCAGCATAGCCGGTAAGTCCGTCGAGTATAAGCCGCCTTCCACGAGCTGCCACCGCATTCTTGTCCGGCACCGTGACACACAAGTTATCCCACGACAGGTAAACATCATTTCTCCCCGAAGTATCATCACCAACATTCATAATTTTCCCGTTACCACTTGATGACCTCTCTATGTTTTCTATTTCCATCTTTAAGAGATTATAAGGAGTTGCTTGCCTAGTATACTAAACTAGAAAGACACGCTAGCTATATAGTGCTAATAAATATATGTACAACCAACCTGTGTTCATACTATATAAGTATATATAGATGGTCAAAGTTTCTGTAGGAGTATTTAGCAATGACAAACACGCATATGTGGCATTTATTAAAAATTGGCTAGAAGCAATAATGGTGTTCTTAGCAGCCAACCACTGGTGGCCAATTTGTTTTATTGTACTCCACACAATTTTCTTTTAAAACGGCAAAATATATTAATCAATACTACGTAGAAATTAGTTACAATACAAAGGTGTATAAGAAAACCGCCGTTTGAATGAAATATAGAAAAATTATTTTAAACTACTTGCTCTTAGTTTGAACTCTCTTGGACGTTGACTAGGGGTGAGAAATAGACTATATCCTTCACTACGTTTCGAAAACCCGAAGGTTGTTGGAGGTATATGTAATTATTTTAAACTACTTACCCCTCTCGGTACGTGATGGTCGGCTTTTCTTTGGCTGCTTGTTTGATCCTTGGAGCGTGGACTGTTTATCCTTCACTGGTGTTCTCTATCACCTGCGGGTCCTTACTATCTCTACTGGCTGCTTACTACTTCTCAAGGCCTTCTTCTTGGTTTAGTTGAGTTAGTTAGCTAGACTTTAGTATTTTTTCTCTGTTTTTGAGGTTCTCTGTTTCTTCTAATTTCTGGGCAGTGCGGTCTTGCTAGAGCAAGGAGTATTAGTTAGTGGTTAGGGAGCCTCCCGCTTTGTATCTTTAATCACGTTGTACGTTCTCTCGAGCATTCCTTATGCTCTCTTGCTTTTAATATATTTTGGCCATTTCAAAAAAAAAAAAGGTGCATAAGAAGGAGTTATAAGGTGGTGCAGCGAAAGGGAGTTGAAGTGGTGTAGGAAAAGTGTATGTTTCGATCCTTGGCGGAGACATAAGGTGGTTTAGGATATTTGTATAGGAATAGTGTAGAAATAGTTGTAATATTCGCCGTTTCAAAAAAAAAAAAAAAAAAAAAAAAAAAAAAAAAAAAAGGTGCATAAGAATACTGAAATCCAAAACCAAACAGCCAACACTGGGACCAAGATAGAATATAAAACATGGACAAACCGCATAACCGTTATGTCCGTAACAAAACTTGACCACCCCCTCGTCTAGTGTGTCAATCTTACTAGCAAGAAACCAAGATTTAGGGGTTGACCAATTATAAGCCAATTCAAGCCAAGACCAAAGGAACGGAATACCTTTCGTGACAAGTTTAGAATATGACATTTGGCACACTACTAATTAAAATCCTTTTATTATGCTTTACGCTATCTTTTGTTTCATGAGAAAAAGAAAAAAAAGAAAAATAGCTTTATTCCCCTATAAATCCGATCCGGAGAACGGCACCACCAAAGTGTATGGGGAAGAAAGCTATTTCTTTTTTCTCATGAGACACGAGATAGCGTAAAGAAGAATAAAAGGCTTTTAATAGTGTGCCACATGTCATATTCTAATAGGAGCTCACAGTATAGTTAACACAGTGGCTAATAGTAAATCTGGACCGAAAGATAAAAGCTTTAAGTTTAGTAGTGTGCCACGTGTCATATTCTAATAGGGGCTCACAGTATAGTTAATACCGTGGCTAATAATAAATCTAGACCGGTAAGTTCCTCTATGCTACTTAGGCTCTGTTATTTTCATCTGAAAATTGATGAAAATAAATTCAGTTCAGTTCAGATCAGTTCAAATCCATTCAGTTCAGTTCAAATTTGGCTAATAGTATTTTGTATTATAAATAAGTTCAGTTCAGTTCAGTTTAGTTCAGATTCATTCAGTTCAGTTCAGATCAGTTCAGTTCAGACTTTTTCAGACGAAGAGAACAGAGCCTTAATAGTGTTAATTAAAGTAATATAATAAGTCGGTTGATTTACCCAATTGATTGACTTACCAATCAATTTTAATCCGTTGATCTTGCTTATCCAATTTCAATCTGGTGAGGACATGTGTCATTATTTAATTATAAGGTGTAGGGTTCGAATCCTGTTGCCGTGATTTTTCTCTATTATTTGTATCATTATTTATTTGAAGGTGTTGGGTTCGAATCTTATTGACGTAATTTTTTTCTGTTTTATTTATTCTCTTCTTAAATTTTTATTTTTTAACATAAAGTTGTATGGTCGTATTATACTTAATTTAAAAATAACCATGATATGTTCTTATAAAAAAAAGAGATACTTCATCCGTCAAATAATAAATGTAACACTTGATTTTGTTGACTTTTTCGATGGTCATTTTGACCTTAAATTATTCTTAAATCATACGATAAAAATAATTAAAAACCATGCAAAAGATGCATTGCAGGTTTTGAAGTTGAATGTTTCCAAAGCCTAGAGATGTATCTGATGGTTCTTAACTCATCGGAAGAATACTTTTCGTATGTCTAATATAGTACAATTCAAAATTATTAATTGTATAACTACAAAAACTATATACATTTATAGGACACCATTTATGTTAAATTTGAAATCATTATGTGAAAATTATATATTTACTCCGTTCATTTCAATATATTATTTAGTAAAATAATAATGTTCTACAAGATTACTTACATATAAACAGCTATCTAACAATCATAGTCAAATTCCTAATCATACAACTCGTACGTAAAACTCCAAACAAGGTTCAATAAAAGGAAATCTCTTGGTTTTGTATCGTTTCGAATTAAGACAATTTGTACTTATGTCATACGAACTGAGTACTGGGAAAAGACGGATGGATAAAGCTTGTTGAGAAACAATAAGATGCCACCACACTTCTACTATCTTTACAATACATCCCTCATACTCTACCCCAAGTCTTCTATTTCATCTTATTTAGACTAGCATGTAGTACTCGAAACCTAAATCCTAAAGGGTACGAGATTGATGTGAATCTCTTCGGGCACTTTTCTCTGTGGTGGAAACTTGGGGAGAAGGCAAGCTAGCTTCTTAGCAGTTGCCAAACTGGTTGCGTAGTCGAGTAAAATCCCTACCTGATTTTCATTGCGCTCCCTAGCTAGGGCTATGATCATGTTGCCTAAAGATAATGAGGTCGAAGTGGCATTGTAACATCTCATGTTGAATGAAGGTGTAACATTTCCTTTGAAAGACCAAGAGCCAGTTTTCCAATCATAGTGGTAGAAAGGCAAGAATCTTTGTCCATAAATAGCTATGAATTCAATTGCTGCAAGGATGAAGTCAAATTCTTCATTGCACATGTAATAAGGAAAGCTCACTCTCGTCCAACCAGGCTTTATTCCTACGTAACCCTGTCATTTAAATTTCAATTAATTATAGCTAGAGGAAATCAAAACAAAAATGAAGTAGAATCAAGAGTAAAGTATGCTCACCTTTTCAATGGTAGATCTGAAGGCGAGGGATTGAGTCTCATCAACATTAAGCAAGCTATGTCCATAAGGCCCTGCACAAGCACATCCTCCACGAGCTTGGATGCCAAAGAGATCATTCAGAAGTTTGGCAACAAACGGTCCGTGTAGTGGCTTATCTCTAATATTACCAGTTTCTCTCCGCATGTCCAAGTTGGACATATTTTCTTCATCATTCACCCCATGTGGCAATGTCAAAGAAGAATATGTGGTTGTATAAATGATGAATGACAAGATCGCTTGCCTTTTGGATGTTGTGTTTCCTAAAATCAAAATGTGAGGGTTGGGGAGCAATATTTGCAATGCCTTTCTAATGTAGTTTTGCTCATGCATCTCAATGGCTTCATAGCCAATGTATTCCTTTATCGAGAATGCAAGTGCTGCTCTTACTTTTTGGATGATTGGTGGAGTTCCTGCATCTTCCCTTTCTTCGATGTTATGTACATATAACGTGTCCTGATCAATTTTTGGCATATAAGTATAATGAAATGAATACAATTTAACTCCAAGAAGTGTAAGTCATACATAAGTGTACCTTTTCATTGTGTCCGTTTACATAATCAACTGTCCCCCCTCCACAAGTACTCGGCGGCGAGGTGCCCAAGATATAAAGGGCCTTGTTCATTAGGAGTAGTCCTGCTGATCCTGGGCCTCCCACAAACTTATGCGGGCTTAAGAAAATCGCATCATATCCATCTATCTTGTCAGACTTCATATCAATTTTTTCATAAGGCCCACTGCACAACACCTCAAGGATAAAGGAATTAACAATGCACCCAAGCACATGCATTTCATTCAGTTTCAGACATAGTCATCAAGACTCAAGACATGAATTTCTATACACGTAGAAGATTTACATACCTTGTTGCAAAGTCGAAACACACAAACCCGTCAAACCAATGAAAGAGGCGTGCAATAGCCCTCGTGTCCGTATAAATCCCAGTGACGTTGCTACAAGCGGAAAAGGAACCAATAATCCTTCTTTTCTTCAACTTATAGAACTTGAGTTTTTGTTTTAACTCATCCATGTCAATAAGGCCATTATCGTTAAGGCCAATCTCCACCACGTCTGCCAGGCTCTGCCTCCACGAGAGAATGTTGGAGTGGTGCTCATAGGGACCTACAAAGACGATCCATCTTTCTTCTTCGCTCAAGCAACTCAACATCTTTTCCCTTAAAATAGAGGGTACCGCAATTCCCATAACTTCTTGTAGGCGTTTGATGGCAGCGGTGGCACCCGATCCACAAAATAACAAGACATCATCCTCTCCACCACCTAAGCATTTCTTGACATAATTCGTTGCCTCATGCGCCATCTTCGTGGTGTGATATCCAACATAACTGTCGCTCGTGTGACTATTACCTACAAGTACATCATACACAAGTGAGCTACATGCAAGTGCATCCGGAGCTAGGTTTTCGAAAAGCATGATAAATAACATACTCCGTATACTGTATACCGTAATACGGAAGAAGATAGGTTTTTATGCAATGTTCGATGTTGTTGAGGGAGCGGCCTGAGGCGGTATGATCAGCATAAGTGAGGCGACGCTTCCCGAAAGGTGTTTCGATTTCTGCATCTCCACCGATGATCTGAGAACGAAGCCAGCTGAATTTCTTGTCAACACTCACGTCTCGATCACTTTCTGGCACAACAACCTTCTCCATAGCTTGAAACAACTTGATTCCAGAATCTGGTGACGAAAATATGTTGTTACCAAGATGATGATGGTCAACATGAACTATAGACAAAATCTTGAGGATCGAATCATCAAACCGAGAATCGTGGTTTTCCAGCTCCATTTCCCAAAAGATTTTATCTCAAGACTCAAATTATCAATATTTAATGTGTCAACTACGTACATTTGAGATTTTTATAGTTTATCATCGAAGCTCTGAGAACAGATTTGCTTGGCCAATACGTATTTACGTGTACACATAGGAATTTTATTATTATTATATTGGATCCTCATGTTTGATTTATAATTGAAGTTCAACGTCATATTTACGCGCCTACGCATCAATTTCACATGCAAGTTGAACACTAAATTATTCAATTTCTGCAGCTCGATCGGCCGACGGCCGATGACCTACAATATTTGATAGTAAGTGATGGTGATAGTATATGATCGATCCTTCATAATCAATTCTGTTAGGTATAATTAATAAATAAAGGTAGATACATATCTCCATCATAAAATTGAGAACGAATTATCACTCGTAAAACATGTGATGGCAATTCTGTTCAATCGTTTGATTGATCTGATCTGATCTGCTACAGGCACATATACTCTTGTACTTACACCATTCCTTATCAAGCTTCCCATTTCATTTTGTTGACTTTTTCGAGACTTTGTTTGACTCCAAATTAATCCTAAATCACACCGGAAAAAAATATTTTGAACTTATATTATAAAAGTGGAAATCTTATATTTTCATAATATAACTTCAAATATTTTTTTTTCAATACGATTTATGATTAATTCGGAGTCAAACGGAGGAAAAAAAAATCAACAAAACCAAATGGGAAGCTTTATAATGAATGGAGAAAGTAATACTCTTGTAATGTTTATAATATTGAGCACGTTTATAATAATGAGCTATTGGGCAATGTTTTGCAAGAAATTCATAACAATACGCATTATCTGTTTCGTTGAAACAATGGAAAGTGAAATATATCCATTGGAAAGAGGAAACTGATTCATATTATTCAAAATATTATACATACCTAGGGCTAACGAGCCGAGTCGATCTAATCGTTGGCTCTATCGATCAATGATCGTAAAAAATATTGAGTTGATCATGATCGGCTCGTGATCGTCGAGCTTCACAAATTGTGATCGTGATCGGCTCGTGAATGATCACATTGATCCCGAGATGATCATGATCGCGATCGCTCGGCTCGTTAAAGCACGAAAATTAACTTTTTTACTATGTAAATTTGTCGATCATAAATACAATCTATTACAAACACTACAAGAAATAAGACTAACATAAATTCAAAGTACATAAGATAGATTCGAAAGTTGTTGGACACATTTAGGGTTAAGATAGGTTATATATAATCATAATAATAAAATAAAATACTATAAATTAAATTAATTATTGATCACGATCTGATCGCGAGCTTTCGATCATTTCTTCAAGGTGATCAATTCATGATCAAAATGAGTCGATCATGATCACGATCAAGCTCGCGTTGACCGATCTCAATCACGATCTGAACTTTGACCGATCATTATCACGATCGCTCACGATCAGATCGATTCGTTAACACCCCTACCTACGAGTGGTCAAAATATTAAAAATACAATCCCATACATTAATTTTATGAGATATAGAATGCTTTAATTTGCTCAACTAAATAGCTTTGTGATCTATGATCACTACAAAAATAATAATTTGTTGTGACAAAATCTAGTGACGAAAATGCAATTTGTCACCATAATCTAGTGGAGAACGTGGAGCTACAACGACAACACTAGTCTGCTTTGAAGAAGATCAGATGCTAACACATCCATCATCGGATGACAATACTACTTCTGCAGTGCTGCTGGCCGGCATGTGGAATGCATGGCAGGTGGACAAATTATACGAGTACGAATTATTAGCATGATTCAAGTTTGATTAGATATTATTTGTGTTAGGCTATGTTATTTTCATCTGAAAAAAAATTGATGAAAATAAATTCAGTTCAGATCAGTTCAGTTGCATTAAGTTCAGTTCAAATTTGGCTAATAGTGTTTTGTACTACAAATAAATTTAGTTCAGTTCAGATCAATTCCGTTCAGTTCAGTTTAGACTTTTTCAGATGAAGATAACAGAGCCTTAGTTACCACATCTGGTGTATGAATTCCTGATCATATTGAAGGATATGATTAATTCCAGATTCTATATATGTCACATTTATTGTCAAGTAATGCTCTATTCGTTTACCAACGGTTGTTGGCTCAAGTGGTAAGTTCAGTTCAGTTTCAGATTTATTAAGTTCAGTTTAGAATAATTAAGTTCAGTTCAGGTTTGCTTAGTTAAAATTTGTACTTCAAATAAGTTCAGTTCAGTTCAGATTAATTGAGTTCAGTTCAATTCAGTTCAGATTTATTAACTTCAGTTCACATTTATTAAGTTCAGTTCAGATCAGTTCAAAGTTTTTCAGGTGAAATAAACAAAGCCTAAACCAGCTGTAGCATTTAGGTGTCATACACAAAAGAATGGAATGGAATTAATGAACTGTAATGTGATTAATTATAATGAATGAAATTAATTTCCTGCAGTGATATATATTGTTGGTAAAATACTATATACTTACTATCAGCAGAATTATATATATGAATAACTCTATATTCTAAAGGGTATAAAATTGATGTCAAGCTCTCTTTTGGCATTCTTCTCTGTGGTGGAAACTTTGGAAGAAGGCTAGCAATCCGTTTGGTAGCTGCTAACTAGCTTGCGTATTCGTGTACAAGTCCCACATTATGATCTTCAACATGTTCTTCTGTTAAGGCCTTGATCATGCTACCTTATAAAGACAAGTCCTTAGCAGTACTAGTGTAATATTTGATGTCTCCAGGAAGTGTAGTGTTTCTTTTCAAAGACCAAGAACCAGTTCTCCAGTCGAGATGGTACAATGGCAAGAATCTCTGTCCGTAAATAGCTATGAATTCAATTGCTGCAAGAATGAAATCAAACTCTTCTCTGGACATGTAATAAGGAACGCTTACTCTCGTCCACCTGGACTTTATTCCATTGTAACCCTGTCATACCAAATAGAGTTCATAATATGCAAGTTTTTCTTGCCTGAAAATCTGAATTACAGATTATGATGTTCTTTACATGAAGAAAATTAATCAAGTTCATCATTAACGCACATATGAAGTGTGACACATGGCTGATCTGAATGTGAAGGAACGAATCTCATTGACATTAAGCAAGCTATGTCCATAAGGCCCTGCACAAGCGCATCCTCCACGAGCTTGGATGCCAAAGAGATCATTCAGAAGTTTGGCAACAAAAGGCCCGTGCAATGGCTTATCTCTGACATTCCCCGTTTCTCTCCACATGTCCAGGCCTATTTTCCCTTCATCATTTACTCCATGTGGTGATGATAGAGAGGAATACGTGGTTGAATAAATGAGGAATGATAAGATAGCATGTCTCTTGGCGGTGGTGTTGCCTAGAATCGAGATGTGAGGGTTGGGAAGTAATATTTGCAATGTTGTACTAATGTGTTTTTGCTCATGCATCTCAACTGCATGTTTCATAGCCAATGTATTCCTTAATGGAGAATGCAAGTGCGGCTTTTATTTTCTGGATGATTGGTGGAGTTCCTGCATCTTCCTGTTCTTCAATGTTGTCCACATATAACGTGTCCTGATCAATTATTTTGGCAAAAAGTTAGTTCGTGATAACTTGGTTAACCTAGATATGTTTTGTTTGTAAATAACTACCTTCTCGTTATATCCGTTGACAAATTAAATCAACAGTTGCGATCCACCTCCACAGGTACTTGGTGGTGAAGAGCCAACAGCATAGAGGGCCTTGTTCATTAACAGTACACCAGGCGATCCTGGATCTCCCACAAACTTATGTGGGCTTATGAAGATTGCATCATACCCGTCTATCACACCTGATCTCATGTCAATTTTTTCATAAGGACTGCTGCACATCAATGTCAAACACATTGCTGTTACAGAACTCTGGATATGAAGATATATACAAAGCAAAAACTCACAAAGAACGTAAACAAATTAAAAATACTCATGAACATGTGCAAATTGGAAGATGGAAGTGTCTATACTGATACAGAGTCCTACATACAGAAGATTTAATAGTTTTTGCGACAAAATTAAACTGCATACCTTGTTCCATAGTCAAAACATACAAAAGCACCAAACCAATGAAACAGTCATGCAATAGTTGTTGTGTCTGTATAAATCCCAGTGACATTGCTACAAGCAGAGAAGGAACCCATAATCTTTCTGTTATTCACCTTATAAATTTTATTTTTCGTCTTAATTCAACCATGTCAATCAAGCCACTATCGTCAAGGCCAATTTCCACAACCTCTGCTAGGCTCTGGCGCCATGACAGAATGTTGGAGTGGTGCTCATAGCCATAGGGACCAACAAAGACAACCCACCATTCTTGTTTACTCATGCAACTCAATTTCTTATCTCTTAAAACTGACAAAAGTGCTAGTTAACTACACTGATACAAATGGGATTATCTATACAGATACAAATTCCGACATACAGAAGATTTAGTAGTTTTAGGCCTGATATGTTTTCCTTACTAGTGTCTTTTCACAGTTATGCATCAACTTCTTTTTACAGTCACTGCAGCTAGCTAACTCCAGACTCCATTAAGTAATATGCTACAGCCCCCTAGTTTAATTGCTTGTTAACTTGTAGATAAGGAACATTATATTCGTCTTGACATCGTTTCATTTCCCGTATTGCAGTTACTGTATAAACTAGTTGAAAGGTTCATCATTCCTGAATAAAACATTGTGAAGGTTATTAACTTTAGTGATCATCGTTTGAGTAAAAAATATCTGATTGGTTGAAATATATTTGATGTTCTAATGAATAAGATTAAAAATTGATTGTTTGAGATAGGAGAGAGGTAAAGTTAAAGGTAAGAGAGCTGTGATGATTTAATAGGTTCTACACGGTGATAAGATATCAAGTCTTTTTGAACTTTGAATTAAAAAAACTTGGATAACGGATATAAATTTTGGTTGAGAATCCCTGGGTTCAATCCTGTCACAAATCGATCAGTCAATCTCTGTTTCTCAGAAAATACCCACACCAGTTTCCATTGATGCTCTAAAGGAAGGATCACCCAGCTCCTAGTTTGTGATCCAAGAAGAGATAAATCGCTCCACAAAAATATAAATATAAGCCAGTTCGTCCAAACTCCAGATCCCAAATAAACCAGTTCACCCTAAAGCCCTTTGGTTCATCTTTTTCTAGTTCGTTCATATTAAAAAACCTAGCTCCAGTAAACCCCTAAATTACCCTATTACCCATCAGCCAAAAAGCCCCGATGAAATCTCAATTCTCAACCATCCATGTTCATCATCGTCCTTCTCATCCAAATACAGAGCACCTTGCCTGTTTTTCCATTTTTCCAGCATATTGTCCTTTGCAGTTCCCTTCATAGTTTTCCCGTTATTAATCTAGCCGTTGTGGCTCTTTTTCGTTGTTTACATTAGCTATAAGTAGTGCGGAGTTGTATTTCAAGGATCTCAAGAAATTAAGTTTTAGTTTTAGCAATTCGTCTTAATTCGCGCATGTCTTTTCTGCTTTCTTTACCGTTTCGGTCCTTTGTTTACTTACGGTCACCATAGGCAAAGGCAAAAAACGTGACAAATCCAGACGTACATGAATTTCCATGACTGTGTTGTCCTTGCATTGCATCCTATGTGCTTGTTCTGGGAACTTCTGATAGTTAAGAGTTGATACCTTCTCCTTTCATTTCATTTGATGTTATCATGCCTCATTGGCGCTGTTGGATTTTTCTCTTCTTTTTTATTTTTTTATTTTTTTATTGTGTATCCGAGTTCTTCATAAATACCTCTAACGTTAATTGGCATCACTATTCACTCCCAGGGACCGAAATCCTAAGACATCCAAATCTGACCATATCCGAAGTCATCCGAAACAACCTCACTCACCTCAAATCACTCGATTCGAACAATCCGATCGGATCCACCCGTTTGCGGCCACCTCTAGTCATTATACTCATTGGTATAATTAATGAACAAATTTATTAAAGTCAAACATTTAAAAACACACTGAATATGATTATAATTATGCAATTTATTCACATTGAAACGTGTTCACGAGATGGGATCACGATTTATTACACACACACTTATTGTTGTATATGAAGTATATATAATTAAATGTGTTCACGAGATGGGACCACGATTTGATATTCAAACTCTAAACTCTAAAAGGCACAAGATTGATGTCAAGCTCTTCTGGTATTTTTCTTTGTGGAGGAAACTTGGGAAGTAGATTGGCAATCTGTTTCGCAGCTGCTAAATTGCTCGCGTATTCATGTAAAATTCCCGTCTGATCACCACGTTCGTCTGTTAGGGTTTCAATCATGCTGCTTAAGTACGAAGCTCCAGCAGTATTGAAATATTTGATGTCTCCTCGAAGTGTAGCATTTCTCTTGAATGACCAAGCACCGGTTTTCCAATCGAAATGGTACAAGGGCAAAAATCGTTGTCCGTAAATAGCTATGAATTCAATCGCTGCGAGAATAAAATCAAACTCTTCTTTTGACATGTAATAAGGAAAGCTCACCCTTGTCCACCCAGGCTTTATTCCTGTGTAACCCTGGAATATCAAATTTAATTATTACGGAGTAGAATTTAGCACCAAGGTTCATCTTTCGGTCAGGAGCGGACACACCCTAAAGACAAGGTTGGGCTCCAGCCCAGGATAAAAACAAATTATGCTCACCTTTTCAATGGCTGATCTGAATGCAAGTGAGCGAGTCTCATCAACATTGAGCAGGTTATGGCCATAAGGCCCTGCACAAGCGCATCCACCACGAGCTTGGATGCCAAAGAGATCATTCAGAAGTTTGGCAACGAAAGGTCCGTGCAATGGCTTATCTCTAATGTTACCGGTTTCTCTCCACATGTCTAGGCTTGACATCTTTTCATCATCATTTACGCCATGTGTCGATGACAAAGAAGAATATGTGGTTGTATAAATGACGAATGACAAGATCGCCTGCCTTTTGGCTGTGGTGTTTCCTAAAATCATGATTTGAGGGTTAGGAAGAAGTATTTGCAACGCTGTCGTGATGTATTTTAGCTCATACGTCTCAATGGCTTTGTAGCCAATATACTCCTTAATAGAGAACACAAGCGCGGCTCTTATTTTCTGGATGATTGGTGGAGTTCCTGCATCTTCCCTTTCTTCAATGTTATGCACATATAACGTGTCCTGGTCAATGATTTTTTATAAATTAAGTTAGTTCGCCATAACCGGATCAATCAATTAACAGTTAAAACGTCATCAACTACTTACCTTTTCATTGAACCCGTTCACAAAATCAACAGTTCCACCTCCACAAGTGCTTGGTGGTGAGGAGCCCAAAGCATAGAGGGCCTTGTGCATTAAGAGTATCCCGGGCGTTCCTGGACCTCCCACAAACTTATGCGGGCTTAAGAAGATTGCATCATACCCGTCCATTTCACCCGATTTCATGTCAATTTTTTCATAAGGCCCACTGCATAACAACATCGAAAACATAATTATACATCCATAGGGATACAAAAACTTTAGAATATTTACTATTAATTAAGAATCATGTAACGTGCATACCTTGCTGCAAAGTCGAAACACACAAACCCGCCAAACCAATGAACAAGGCGTGCAATGGCCCTGGTGTCCGTATATATCCCAGTGACATTGCTACAAGCAGAGAAGGATCCAATGATCTTCCATTTCTTTGTCTTGTAGAGTTTGAGTTTCCGTTTTAACTCATCCATGTCAATTAGGCCATTAACGTCAAGGCCAATCTCCACCACCTCCGCCAGGCTTTGCCGCCACGAGAGTATGTTGGAGTGGTGCTCGTAAGGACCTACAAAGACAACCCATCTTTCTTCGTCGCCCAAGCAACTCAACACTTTTTCCCTCAAAATTGACGGAATTGCTATCCCCATTACTTCTTGAAGGCGTTTGATGGCTGCAGTGGTACCCGCCCCGCAAAATATCAAGGCATCATTTTCACCACCACCTAAGCATGTCTTGACGTAGTTTGTTGCCTCATGCACCATTTTCGTGGTGTGATATCCAACGTGACTGTCGCTCGTGTGACTATTGCCTGACAACATACGAGTACGAAGTGTTTCAGCTAACCAACTGCAGTTGATGTGTTAATCAACAAAGTACATAGTATTAGTAGTAGTACTAACTATCTTGTCACATACCGTAGTAGGGAAGTACAGAAGTCCTTATGGAATTTTCGATGTTATTGAGGCACCGGCCAGAGGCGGTATGATCAGCGTAAGTGAGGCGGCGCTTCCCAAACGGCGTGTCAATTTGTGCATCTCCACCAATGATCTGAGAACGTAGCCAGCTTAGCTTCTTCTCAATAGCGCCCTGATTACTTTTTGGCACAAGCTTCTGCAGTGCTTGAGTGGATTCAATTCCAGTGTACGACCACTGGTCTTTATCGTCGCCGTAATCGTCACTATCCTCGTCACCTGCCGATGAGAATATGTTAGTACGATGATTATAATCATCGACAGGAGAACGAGCAGCTGGGCTCTTGCCGAACCAAAAGCCATCAGTGTTTAGCTTAGGACTGACATGATCATTAACCGGGAAAAGGTGGTTTTCAAAGTCCATTTCCCGTGAACTTTTTTTGTTTATTACAAAGATATTTTAGTACTTGATAATTTATTGTGATGTGAAGTATATACTAAGTTGTTGTTTTGATGATGAAAAGAGAATGAAATGAGTTGGTGTATTTATAGAGGGAAGTCTCGGTGACTGGAAGTTAGCTAGGAAAAAAAATTAAGGGAACGTTAATTGTTGTTTTAGAAGTCAACATTTCAATTGTCCACTTGACATGACCGCTCACCACTTTTTTACCGAGTGGATAATTCCGTGGTTAATGAATGAGTCGTGTGTGTCGTGTGGACATAGAAATTCTGATTACACACAAGGGCTTAAGCATGTGGAATAATATTTAATATTTGCATCTAATGAATCCAACTCGCGCCAAAATTCACGCTCGTGGTGTCTCCCTAGGGACGTGCATAGATTTGAGGGAGGTTGGGGAAGCCATTTTTGTGAAAATTTAATATGGGATGAAATTATATCTAATCAAAATTGGCAGGGCAGAGAGATAGACTACCATGGTATCAATTCAACCAAAATCTCGAACTAATGGGAAGCTGTAAAAAATTTACACATTTATATATATTCCCTTCATCCCCATGAATTCTTTACGTTTACTTTGTTGATTTTTTTTTTAGTTTCGTTTGACTTCTAATAAATCCTAAATCATATTAAAAAATAATTAATAAAATTATTTATATAATGAAAGTAGAGATACTAGATATATTTTCAAAATATGATTTTATAAATTAATTTTCGTTATAGTTTATGAATAATTGGAAGTCAAACGGATCAAAGAAAAATTAAAAAGCAAAATTGTAAGTCTTCCCCAAATGTTTTTCAAAGAAGCTAAGTTTAATTTTCTCCAATTTCTTTACCTTTCTCTTAAAAAATTATTCAAGGGCTTAATTCTTCAATAGCATTTGTACCATACAATGACTTATAACTTATTTATCTATATATAACAATTATATAAAAAGTGTCTACCGGCCAGTTTGGGTGAGGAAAGAAGTAGAGAAGGTAGAAAATATCATAAAGATAGAATAGGATATAAAGTGTAGTTGAAAAAAGTCCTTACATTGCTGAATACTCCTCAAGAATCCAGGTGACCCATCTTTAACCGGCCACTGATCTGTCGATCACTAATTCATCCCAGGTTCAAAACCTGGGATGAAAACCCTAAAAACAAGGTCAAATGTCAAATTCCTTGGTCATTGCAATTAACTTACATGCCAATATAAACTACTTAGCAAACCTGTGTTGCCTCTGAATCCAACAGCAAATTAGCACTCAGTTTGGCAGCTTAGTTTTACTACATGCCTGGTGACTAATTAGTTTATCGATCTTTTAGTAGTATTAGTATTATGAAAACTCATTAATTTCATTCAGTTAAATTCTAGTCAATTTATTTTGGTTCATTTCAATTATGATAACATAATCATAGTAAAACTATCCCTAATCACTGGGTAAACAAAAACACATTAGGAAACTAGCTTAACAACAACAGGAAAAGTTAAACAAGGAAGACTTTTTATTTTTTATTTTTACTTATTTTTTAAAACACGGGACTTTGAAAAATGCAACATATATCGTAGTACTACAGCCTTCTAGATTGTCAATATATATTCACTTAAGACTTTCTATTTTTGTCACATTCACAGATACTCAACAAAACCGCATTAGTTAATAAATTCTACACATGAGTAGCAGAATAGAATGTAGAGAAAAATGACATAATTTAAGGGCCCGCGACGTTAAATTATTTGCGTGTTGAGATCGAGTCGTTACTAGTACTACAAAATGTCAAATTAGCGTAATAATTTTGTTACAATTTACAACCATATAATGTTTGTACTATACGGAGTACATTTCTTAAATATATTTTATCTGTAGAAAATATTACCACTACAATATATGTGCCGGTCTTTCAACTCCAATAGGATTACAGAAAAATATTCTACCAAGTTGCAAAGTCATCAGCCAATTGGGAAACGTCTTCATAACTCTGTTTTAGTACTACTTCATCCATTTTTTAGTTACTTACTAAGTGGTAAAAATTACCAATTTTAAGAAATAATATTAAATAATTAATTTGTATGAGTATTTAATTATGAAAGGGTGATAAAGTATGATAGAGATTGAAAAAGTTGTTATAAAGAAGGAGAGAGAAATAATAAAAAATTAGTAAATGGGTTGAAAAACTTTCCATATTTGGGTTATTAAGTTTGTAAGAGAACGCCTAAAATAGAAACTTAGGAAGTTATTAATGAAATTGAGAAAGTATAACATAACATGCATGTTTTGTGAATTTTCTAATACTATTTCAACTATTGGAAAATTAATTTTCCATTTCTAGCTAGGATATTGATTGAGAATTCAAATTTTTTTTTACTATTTCAACAATTCTTTCCTGTGCAAGCTATTTAGAACTGATAATCTCTTTCTCAGTCAATATTGAAACAAGTGGAAAAAAAAAAATTAATTCATACTCCCTCCATCTCACAAAACTTTATCAACTTTCCATTTGTAGGTGTCCCACAAAACTTTACCCATTTTCTAAAATGGAAGCTACCCCACACATTAAAACATTATTGTGTACACTATATTACAACTTTGCCACTACTTTATATTTTAACAACTCCATTTCAATTAAAAAATTAACATACCCCACTAACTTTATACTACTTTATTGTTTATTATTAAACTGCGCGCTAACCCTAATGGGTAATGTTTTGTGAGACGGAGGGAGTACAACTCAATTTGGTAGTAGCTACTATTTACTTTGGCATGTGCGGTCTTTTTTCCCTCAGCTTCAGTTATCATGCAACTATCATATGCTCTGTTTAGCGTTAGCTTATCAGTTAGCTTATAAGCTCCGAAAGCTTATAAACTCGCGTTCACGTAACAGACTTATTGTCAGGTGAAATAATTTTGTTACGTGAACACGAGCTTATAAGCTCCCTAGAGCTTATCAGCTAGCTTATTTTTAAGCTAATAAAGTTAGCTTATTTGTTTAATAAGCTAGCTTATCATCCTACATATTTGAATTATACCCCCTAATAATAATAATAATAATAATAATAATAATAATAAATAAATAAAATTATTGACACTAATAAAGAATAACACAATATATGTTATAAAAACATGTTCACTACTCAATGAATGATGATTTAATTAATAATTTAGATATAAACAACCTCATTTATTTTTATTTTAAAATATTAATAATAAATTGTTGTTGTTGTTGTTGTTATTATTATTATTATTAAAACATAAAAAATATAACAAGATAATATGAATGTCCTTTTTTGTCATTTTATCAGTTGGCTTATAATCTCATTCGCTAAACATGTAAATTAAAATTAGCTATCTTATCAGCTCGTTCGCTAAACATGTACACTAAAATCAGCTAGCTTATCAACTGACTTATCACTTAGCTTATCAGCTAGCTTTTCAGCTACCAACTAGCTTATCAGCTACTTTTATTAAACAGAGCATGAATTAAGTTTTACTAACAGTAAATGTTCAATCTGCAGTACTACATGCCAGCAACATGAGCGGTATTGGAGAATTAGTAGAAATGAGCGGATGACACACCTCTCTCTATTAATTAGTTTTGAGTTTTTAATAGAGTTAAAAATTTTATCGTAATATAAGGACGTCCGCCCTGATCAACATTAAAATTAACTTACGCATATTAATTATGTTGAACCGGCCTTGATCGACCGACTTTGAATCTAAGGGGAAATAAGGGTGGACATTTGGAATGGATCCGACTGTTTGTTTCAAATTTCAACCTGGATTAATTCAGCTTTGATCATAGGAAACGAGGTCGGAGTACTAGAATGAATAACATCACTAAGTTTCTGTTTTACAAAATGAAAATGTAAAGATATGGTGACTTATAAGTTATATATAAGTTATAACCGAAGGCATAACTGAGTGATACGGTAATAAATGATAGTTGATCAGTCACCTTATTTTTAATATGTCAACTTACTAGTATTCACTAGACAGGCTTACTTAATTAGTGAAATGGTCAAATAAGATGATTTTACATTGTTTGTTATAACGTGATAACTCTTAACACAAATTGAGTTTGAACCGGATGCATGGGCAGATGGGCTCATACGATATTGTACAAGTACAACTACTTTTTTATTTAAACGGCGAATATTACAATTACACCACCTTATAACTATAGTACAACTATATTAATTTCTTGCCTGGTGTTTCATCTGATAAATATGAAATTGAAAAACTATAACATCCTTAAAAAAATATATCCTACCAAATTGAAGTTGTGTCTGTTTGTTTGGCCGGTTAGGTAACGCGCAGGTGATGTTTATTGAATTGTTTAGGAGGTTATATAAACATTCTTAATTATCAGATAATATTTCACCTTTTATCATGAAAAATATTCGAAATTATATAAAAGTAGAAATCTTATATTTTCATGATATAAGTTTTAAAATGACTTTTTGTTATAATTTAGAATTAATTTGAGCTCAAATCGAAACCAAAAAAATCAACAAAACAAATTGATAACTTGGCCAGTACCTTATTTAATTTCATTTGAACCGAATCGAGTTCAACTTATTTAAAAGTTACTCCGTAATAAAGAAATTTACACTAATATTCTAAGAGTTGTATTAAATAAAAATTTGAATTTAAAGTTCAGGGCCGGCTATTTGGACTTTATTTTCGAATGGGCCAAATTCCACAGCCATACATGTTGGCAAAGGCTTGGAGTTTAAGATACATCCATTTTATTTTATTTTTTGCCTCAATTTTGCTACATTGATCATCAAATGAGATACAAATATGTACTATATAGAACAAAGCCCCACCCAGTTGTACCTTTTTTACCCCTGAACACATTTTCTATATACACACATGCCACTCTAGGCTAGCTATTACCTACTCGCTGCAAGGAAACAAAAAAATTCAGGCACATTAAATGTTTTGTAACATTGAATTATGTAATGTAATATGATCAATATTATTTTGACAATTTGATTAAAATTGTGTGCATATGAGTGTGCATATGCTGTGCATAGGGGTGTGCAATCACCAAATGGTGTGCATATGGGGTGCATACCAGTATGCATATGGGTGTGCATATGTGAGAGTTATTTTGGTAAGTTTGAGAGAGTTATTTGGTAAGTTTGAGAGAGTTATTTGGTAAGATTGGGTGAAATGGTTATTTTGGTAAGATTGAGAAAGTTATTTGGTAAGATTGGGTGATATAGTTATTTTGTAAGTTTGGGTGAGATAGTTATTTTGGTAAGTTTGATAGAGTTATTTGGTAAGATTGGGTGAAAGATTTATTTATTTGGTAAGATTGATAGAGTTATTTGGTAAGATTGGGTGATATAGTTATTTTGGTAAGTTTTTGGTGAGAGAGTTATTTGATAAGATTGAGTGATATAGTTATTTTGGTAAAATTGAGATAGTTATTTGGTGAAATCGGATGATAGAGTTATTTTGTTGGAGGCCTAGTGATACAGAAATTGGCGGCAAGGGTATTTCGGTCATTTCACGTGGGCCTTGTATCTCATTGCATGACCATTGTAGCAAAATTAAGAGAAAAAAAATGGACGTATCTTAGACTCCAAACTCCAAAGTCCAACCCTCCGTCAATTTGTATGTAACAATTTCTGTCCCTTTTTCGAATGTATTGGTGCGGATAACTTAATTAGTTACTACTACTTGAATAGTGAATGAATAAAGTACTGTAGTTCATTAATTTGGTTGGTCCAGAGGTTCGCGTGAGGGCTTAGTAACATATTCAAACTTTTTTTCCAAGTCTTCCATCTTATTCTTCTTCTTCATCCTTAATTATCTACCATCCACTGGAGCTTGCAGTTGCAGGCATGCTTATGATTATTATCATGATCATCGAAGACTATTGGAATTAACTTCAATTCTTCTAATAATTCACGCGTTTAATTTTCTTAACTTGTTTCAACTCATTTTTATCTTACTTTTTTAATTATAATTGTAAATTGTTTTTAGACTAAAATATCAAACACCCATAACTTTTTATTAAAATAAATTTCTTTTAACTTTTAGTAAAAGTGTTTTTTTTTTTAAACGGCTAAATATATTAATAACGAGAGCACAAGAAATACTCGGGGCCAAAAGCCCAAAAGTAAAGATACAAAGCGGATAGAGGCCACAACCAAACCTAGACCTCAAAATCACTAACCGAGGGAAACAAACCTCAATTAAACCCTCCAAATAGGGGGGGGAGAGAGAGAGAGAGAGAGAGAGAGAGAGAGAGAGAGAGAGAGAGAGAGAGAGAGAGAGAGAGAGAGAGAGAGAGAGAGAGAGAGAGAGAGAGAGAGAGAGAGAGAGAGAGAGAGAGCAATCCTTGAAACCATTATGTCCCTAGCAAACCATGGCCCTCCCCTCGTCTAGTATGTCCATCTTCCTAGCAAAGAGGCCAAGATTCGGGGAGATTACAAGTTGTACCACCAACTCTTGGTCAAGTTCAAAGAAGTGGGATATCTTTCTTTGCAAGTTTAGGGGACTTAGCTCGAAGAAGAAAGATGGTTATCTCCATTGGTCTACGGGACAATCACGAAAGGGAGGAAAGCTATCAAGTTCCTTTTTACAAACAAACAACCTCAAAAGACATGGCTAAGCTACACAAGTAAGAACAAAGATCAAGCTTCCAATCTTCAAGGCAAACGATCACAACACGCCTTTTCTAGGCTCCAAACCGAGATAAACGGGTGGGGAAAAAAACCTTCAAATTAAAAGAACCGAGTCATAAGCACAAAGGTGACCGCAACAACCACACTGAGAGAGAGCACGGAGCTAATCCAATTGACCACCCCACAAACCAAGTACTCTAGAAACCACATTCATACACCCTATACTAATAAATGAGCATTTAGTGAGTTAATTATGGTAGGATCAATAATATAATAATATGTCATCAAAGTGCAAGGTCCACATTTAGTAAAATTGTGTTAAAATTACTTCTTAGAAGAATCATTCGCCAACACACACAACTTATGTTATAGCACCATACGATTCCATTGTCAAACGCATAGATATAATTTTCCAACCATTTTTGGCCCAACATCACTATGTTGCCCTCTTTCTTCCTTTCTCCATTTCATTTCAATTTCAAATCATATCATCATTCGTGGAAATAATAATAAGTCCATTATTAATTAAATAATCTACTTTTTAGTAAGAATTTTCCAACTACGATAATTAATTTTTTCCCCAACTTATAACTGTACACACATAGAGCAATTTGTACATCCCCATTTCATTTCACTCACACTAACACAGCTAGATCTCTTTTTTTTTTTTAATAAAATAATGATTCTTTTTTTAATAATCGAACCATTACAATTTCATAAGTAGCATTTTACAAAGCTAGTAATAAACTATAAATAATCTCGCACTTGACGAGAATTGAACCTATGATCTCTAGTGTCATGACACCTCAGTCTAACCAATTGAGCTAGACCTCATTGGTAGCACAGCTAGATCTCTGAGTTAATATTAAGATCAAATCAATAAACTCAGACTTAGTCCCCGACTAAAATGATAAATATTAATATCAAATAAACTCGGAATTATATGACTGGTGACCGAGTGGTAAACCCATTGGAGACGGCAGTAACAAGAGAGGTTGGGTTCGAATCCTGACAGAGACCTAATGGAAGACATAAGAAGATTGGCCGTTTTCCAGAAGAAAAAAGAATCAAATAAACTCGTACAACATAAGTTATGTATGGGTAGGGTGACTAGGGCTATGTTTTTTATTCCCGAACCTATCGTTCTCTTCTTAGATTTTCAATTTGACATAATTATATTTGGTACCCCCACTAAACACCCACTTTTCATCCTAGTCCAACAATCTCGGTTAATTACATTTTAACCAGGTGATCGGCCGGTGTTGACTCCGACACACTCTCTCTCCTCAAAACTCTACAACCAAATACGCTCTTAACCCCTTTTTTTTTCTTTTTTTTTTTTTCTTCCTTTTTTCAGTTTTTCTTTTCCCTTAAGGCATGAACCTTCTTTTTTTCTTTTTGACAAAGTTTTTGAGGAACATGATGAATAGTACCCCGTACTATTCATCCGCCATTGATGAGGATGAAGGAGTTTTGAACTCTTTCACGTTTCTTCATCTTACAAGGGGTTCTATATATCAATCTTCTTCATTTTTCTCCCTCTTTCTATTGGACTCATCAAATTCGAGTTTAGAGATTCGTTGATGAAGTTTGATTTAAGGTTCATGGAGCTTGAAACTCTATTGATGGGTTTCTTCCAAGCTTTGTGTTCTTCATTCAAACTAAACCAAAATTGGGTGCAATAGATTCGTAGAAACATGGAGAACAACATAGATGTTGAATGGATCGAATTGAGCAACAAATGCTTCATGACCGAATCCAAAAAAATAAAAAAAATATGGGGGAAGATGCGGGTTACTATTCATCCACCATTGTTGGAGGATGATGGAGCTTTGAGCTCCCTCCCTTTTCCCTAGCGTTCTATATATCAATCTTCTCCATTTTTCGTCCTCTTTCTATTTTACCCATCAAATTCGAGTTTAGAGATTCGTAGATAAAGTTTGATTTAGGGTTCATGGAGCTTGAAACTCCATTTATGGGTTTCTTCCAAACTTTGTGTTCTTGACTCAAACTAAACTGAAATTGGGTGTAATCTATTTGTGGAAACATGGAGAATAACATAGGATGTTGAACTGATCGAATTGAGCAACAAATGCTCAAGGTCGATCATGACCGAATCCAAAAGAAAATAAAAATAAAAATAAAAATTTTCTTAATCCCTTTTGAACGGATTCATTGATATTTTAATTCGTGGATGATTGAAGAATGATGTTTAGAACCCTAGATTAGATTTGTGATTGATTTTTCGAGTTTTAGAAATCCTCCATTGTTACAGGGACTTGTTTGAGGTTTTTCACAAAATTTGGGGGCTAGATTAAAAAAGGAAGGAATACTTTAGGACTGATTTTGAAATTCATGTTGTTTGGATGATTTCAAAATCAGAAATTTTGGCAGGGGCGAAAAGGTCATTTCTATGGCTTAGAGCGCCGAAAGTCAAAGTCGTGGGTTAATCTGTAATTAAAATTTTATAGCAGGGGAAGTTTACGTAATAAAAAATATAGGTGGGCTAATATGTAATAATATAAAATAGCAGGGGTACCAAATGTAATAGCCCCTTTCAATTTTCAACCATACTATATCATTTTTTTTAAACGGCTAATTTCTTTTTTTATTAATTAAAAAAGAGCATAAGAAGTGCTCGGATACAATATCTGATAGTCTAAACCAAACGCATGGAGCCTCTCCATAAACCATACTACTCCCTCCGTTCTCTCAGAAGCTTCCTGCAGGTTTGACTTTTTTCGATCAACAGCTTTCAATTTTGAACCCTGATTACTTTTAAATTATAATGATAAAGTATTTAACGAAATTATATTATGAAAATATAGAACCTAAATTTTCATAATATAATTTCGTTACAAACTTTATCATTATAGTTTAAGAGTAATCGGAGTCAAAGTTGAAATTTATTGATCGAAAAAAGTCAAATTAGGAAACTTTTGAGATAACGGATGGAGTATATCATTGTGCACATTAAGGTTGAGCTAGGTGGAAGCAAAAAGCCCGGCATGGCTAGCAAATTGATGACAAATGAGATAGCATCCTTAATCAGCTGCAGTGTAACATTACACTTAATCCCGATTAAAATGATCACATCATATCAATGATTGAGATACACTAAACTGATCATTACAACTTTGTTTGAATAAACTATAGAAATTTCCAGCCACTTTATCTCTAACATGAATTTGTTGCCTTCCGTTTCATTCCCTTTTCAATTTCATTTCAGTCATATGTCGATTAAGTAAAATTTTCTTACCACATTTCTTGTTTCCTTTTTCAGTTGCATGTGATCTTTGTGATTTGTGGTGTGGATGTAAACGAAGTCAGTTGAAATGAGCTACCCGTTTATAAAAGTTTGATTGGAGTAAATGTGTTTGGCGTGGATGAGTCTCTATCACTTAGAAATTTGTTTAACTGATTTAAAAAAATTACTCTATCTAACTTATTGAACAATAAATTGACTAATTAGTTATCAGTTATCTTATCTATTCATTTTACGAAACAGAAACCCTTCTCTTTTAAAAGAAAAGACAAAGATCATATACCATACTTTATATATGAAAGCTAAGCTAGCTATAAGTAGTTCCATTAACTTTGTAAAAGCTCATGTTAGCATCTTTTCCATGCAAAAGTAGTAAAACGTAATGGGAAAAAGAGAGACATACAAAAAGGCGTCATAACAATTTCTTGCAATAATCTCAAGTCTCGAGTCTCGAGTCTCGAACCTTCAGGGACGACTTATCCTAAAAGCAAGTCTTTCTAAAGAAAAACAAAGACCTGAAGCAAGTCTTCACCACCTCAATACCCAATATTTTAACTAAATAAACATACTGTAACGCCCCAAAAATTCAGAAGGTTAAAGTGGCTGAGATCGCTACTCATGTCAACAAGGTGCACCTTTCTTTCCGGGAATCCACATAGAAGAACTTCAAAGTTAAGCGTGCTTGCTCTGGAGCAATTCTAGGATGGGTGACCCACTGGAAAGTTCTCAGTGCGCGCACGAATGAGGACAAAGTGCCGGATTAGAACACATGTTGGTCTGTACGGCCAGCATATCACCCCGGAGAGCATCCAGGAGTAACCGCGCCGGCCCAAAGGGTCGGGACTTCGGTCGATTAGTGGTTGGGGCGTTACACGTAGGTAATATATAGGTAATAGTATATGTTATATGTTTAAACATTTAGGTAGGCTTGAGCCTACCCTAGCCATAGTCGGATCCGTCATCAGTCTCTAATTATCTTATTTTATTTTTACTAGAATCGATTTTTAAAAATTATTATTATAAATCCAATACTACCTCCGTCCCAGAAAACTTTATCCATTTGACTTTTTCTGGTCAATAATTTTCGATTTTGACTACAAATTACTCGTAAATTGTAATGGTAAAATATATAACAAAATTAAATAATGAAAATTTAGAAAGTAAAGTTTCATGATATAATATTGCCCCGTTCGTGCACCATATTCGTAGTACAGAATCGTACGTGACTGTCGCTCATGTGACTATTACCTAACATAAACATTACAACATACATAACGTAAAGATAACATTCATGTAAGAAGATTTAAAGCTTATTTGTTACACGTCTCCAAATAACATGTATGATCAATAGTTCGTTTTTGTTGCATTAAACTTTCACAACATGTTTTCGATGTGGCTAGACGCCCTAGAGAGTTTTATGTTCTGAAAATTCAAATTCGTCTGCACTAATGGGACTAAGATTTAGCATGAACATAATTTTTCCTTTGTTCGTCAATTAAATTTTAAGGCATTATAGATCCTTTTGACTTATGGTTGTGTTTTTGAAATTAAATTAATGAAAGAATCATTAAGAAAGTAGAATTAGAATATGAGAATATTGATTTATTCAAATATGAGTTTTGTGTTGATTTTAAAAGTTTGTGGTTAACTTTTTAAATAATGAAAATTTAAGAATTTTTTGTAATTTCCAAATAATTTTCAACATTTAGTAAATTGATAATCCAACATTTAACATTCGCCTTAAAAAATTCTACCAAAATGAAAGAAACGTAAGAAATTAAAAGGGTAAAGCATATTAAAAAAAACACCGGGAGTACTTAATTAGCCGACCCAAAAATATAATTTTAATCCGCCCTTGATTGCAAGTAATAAGCTCGTGTATTGTTTTTGCTATTATTAATATATTTTTTACAAAATGAGGGTATAAGACAACTTATAGGTGATAATTCATAATTTCATATTGTGTCTTACCAACTTTTTGTAATGTTCTTGAAGTTAAAAGGCTTAAATCTCTCTGAAATTTTAGAATGGTTATCAATTATCTTAATTTTGACATGCATGTTTATTTTGACCACTAATGTGACTTTCAAAATACTACAAACATAAGTACTGTATATTGGCAAAAATTAGGTCACTTGGTCATACGTTGACCCAATCTATAATTTTGGAGAAAGTTCACCACAAGTCAAAATTGCCCTCATGATGATCTAATTTTGACACTCCCACCGCGAATTAGCACACGGATTAGACCGACCCAATTAGCTAATTATATGGTGTTCGCCAACTAATATTCGAAGGTCGCCGGTCCGTGGAAGTCGCGGGGCGCCTCTTCCCATAAGGGTTAAAATGGTGCCAACCATTAATTCGCTCCCCTAAACTGTTAGTTCGGTTGTTGCAATTTATGGACCAAAACCTTGACTCTCTCAACTCCCCGCAACGTGCTCCAACAGTTATGACCCGGTAGAAAAAAGTAGGGATTTTGAGTGAATGAATGGAAAAGCCTTCCCTCAACCTCAACATTCAACTGACCGTTATGAAATGTATATAGAAAGGACCGCATATTTAGCTAACGGTTGGCGGAGTGGGAGAAACAGTCTGAGGACTTAATTTAAGAAGGGCATTGGCGAAGAGAAAAGGGCATCCAATTGCAACTGATTCAGCCTCGTCATTTACAATTATTCTCTGATAAAATCAACTTACAGAATCCACCATACTCCGGCCGTCTCCACTTGCATATTCAATCAGCTCCATAAGAATTCATAGCCGGGCACCCAGAATCTTAGAGAAATCTATCTTGGCCACCGGAGCCCTAAGCCGTTCCAATTAATATCCATCCGCCGAAGACATTGTTCACCGACATCGACCTGGCCAAGTCTCTATTTACTTTTAATCGCACGTTTACTTTATTCTTTATTATCACAAATTCGCTAACTTGAGCGTCGGAGCCCATACGGTCTGCATTATACCGGTAGGGCTGTAATCGAGCCGAGCCGAGTCGAGTTTTGGCTCGGCTCGACTCGAACTCGAATTTTAAAACTCGGCTCGAGTTCGATCGAGCTTCAGCTTCTGGACTTGAGTTCGAGCTCGACAAATATTTTTCTTATTCGAGCTCGACAAATATTTTTCTTATTCGAGCTCGACTCACGAGTTCGAATAAGATATTTTTTTTTAAATATATATTTAAAATGAAAAATATATAGGAGTATAAAATAAATATATAAAACAAATAATATATATAAGAATTTTTTTCTAAATATATTTTTAAAATGAAAAATATATATAAAATAAATATATAAAACAAATAATATATATAATAAATAAAATATATAAAATAAATAATATATATAATAAATAATATTTTTTCGAGCGGCTCGTCGAGCTTTCGGGCCGAGCTTTTCAATATTCGTGCTCGACTCGATAAACTAAACGAACTAGATTTTTTGCTCGAACTCGAGCTCAAATAATCGAGTTTCGAGCCGAACTCGAGCAGCTCGAAAAAAGTTTGACTCGGTTACAACCCTACATACCGGTGTCCCAGTGGAATCTCACGCTTTCTTGATTGTCTATCACACTTTAGTTTTTGCTAATCATTTGTCTCGCAGGTAGTTGGTGCCCACGAATTATCAAATCTCAATTGTAGATTTCTGAACATCTACGAGGACATGAATACATGATATTGTATCTTATTTGCTGTTTTTTTTTTTTGGAAAATTCTTTTACCAGAAATATTTTCCATTTCCATATTAAGATCCGTGCAAAATGCAAACAAGTCATTTCCAATGAGGTCTAGCTCAATTGGTTAGACTGAGGTGTCATGACACTAGAGGTCATAGGTTCAATTCTCGCAAAGTGCGAGATTATTTATAGTTTATTACTAGCTTTGTAATGCTATTTGTGAAATTGTAATGGTTCGATTATTAAAAAAAATCTCGTGAAGTTATTAAATTCATTTTCATGAGATTATCTATGAAATCCAGGTGACAAGATGAGGAGACGACACATCACAGATTCGCAAGTACGCGTCGGCCCAATCACAACCCACCAAATCTCGATGGACTCACGAGTCACGAGTAATGTTCACGTTTCATTATGACCACTATAACCTTAGCTTCCATTTCTCACCATAAACTACTCTGAACACCAAACCCTACCAGCACTAGGAAATCCAGAAATGGCCACCATACCGTTCGATCTCATCGAAGAAATACTCCACCGTCTACCCGTGAAACCTCTCAAACGCTTCCGATGCGTCGCCAAATCGTGGTGTTTCCTCATCGACAGCGACAAATTCATCAAAGCGCATCTCAAACGATCACTAGCTACCAATACACTTCGCCGCCTGATCCTAGGCGGCGACGGTGTTTTCACCGTGGATTTGGACAATCCGATCGAAGCTATTCTCCTCAAACCGCCGTTCTACTACCAGAAAATCGAAGCTATCTCCAATTCCTGCAACGGATTAATTCTCGTTTCGTGCGAGCCTCCGGTTCTGTGGAATCCGTTCACGGCTGATTACAAAAAGCTGCCCGGCGGAGCTTTCCTCGAGGATCCAGCTCCGGCAGACTCCTATTGGAAGACAATCTATGGATTTGCTTATGATGAGAGAAATGATGATTATAAGGTTGTGAGGGTTTTTGAGTACAGGCATGAGCGATCTCATGCGTGGATCTCGACTCGGAGCGAGATCTATAGCCTCAAATCCAATTCGTGGAGAGCAATTGAGGATTTTAAGTATCCTTTACCGTTTGTGAGGGGGAGATGGCGTATTCAGGTCAATGGAGGTCTGCATATGGAGATGGGGCCGGGTAATTCTAGATTTGTGGCTTTTAATGGTGGTCTGCATATTATGGTAGATCTGTGGCCGGGTAATACTAGGATTATGGCTTTTAATGTTGAGACGGAGAAGCATTCGTTGTTTCAATTGCCATCAGCTATGAAGATGATGGATAGGAAGGGGCGGATTGTGGATTTGGTACTGGATACGATTGGAGGTTGTCTGTGTTTGGTATGTTCGAGCACGTATCGGGTTGATATTTGGGTGATGAAGGAGTATGGAGTGATGGAATCGTGGACGAAGTTGTTTACGCTTAGGCCACCGGTTATCGATGAGAATTATACTGTGAAGTTGTTGATGTACTCTGATGATGGGAGTAAGATTCTGTTGAACTTGAATGATATGAAGCTTGTTTGGTATGACTTGAAGGAGAATACTGCAGAGGAGGTCCTTGTTGGGAAGGGTATGCCTTATGTGTTCTATGCTGAGGCTTGTGTTGAGAGCCTTATTTCGGTTAATAATAATGAGACTGTTGAGGTGAAGAAACCGGTGGTGGTTGAGAAAACCAAGAGGAAGAAGATGATCAAGAAAAAAGGGGATGATTTTCTGTCCGAGGGATTCAAGTTGGTTCTCTGAAGTCTGAATAGATAAGGAGGACAATCCAATGAGGATAGTGAAGATTTAGAGGGAAACACACCAGCACGAGCTCACTCGGTTCTTCTGTCAAATTTAAATTCCCTAGCTCTGGCAGTATCATTTAAGGTAAGGCTAGAAGATGGGCATTTTCGAATGAAGCCAAATGCGACGGGTAGAGGATGGGCATTACCGGAGCCTGAAGGTATGGATACTGGTTAACATACATGTTGAGCTTGCTGAGAGGAGAAATCCCGTTATGGATGCATTTCTCTCGCACAAAGATCTCTAATTTCTTGTTAGTTTATGTGCGCGCAGTGATCCTTAGTATTTAGAAGAAAAAATAAACCCTGCTCTTTTGCAACTTTTAGCTAGTAGTAGTATACATGATATACCTGTTATGTTTTCAAAGTTAAATGGTTGTACTGGTACTCGGGTGAGTTGTTGGCATGATATACTATATAGTAAAATTATTACTACTTACTCCTAGCCTTTTCTTTCATATCTCTCCTCTTGGTTTGCTGGCATGCTATACTAGCTACTTGTGTGACGGAGTCAGACTCACTGGATTTTGAATCAATTAATTCCAGGCTATAATGCACAGATGTTTTGTCCGTTTGTGAAATGGTTTAGATGTCATTCTTTCTATAAAATCAATTGACTATTTTATTGAATTGTCCAAAGGTTGATACTTGATAGTTAGGTAGTTTGAATCCTTCTTGTGTTTCTGCCCATGACGGAAGGACTACATGGACACTACAACCACATGTAATTCATGTTTGTCAATGTTGCTATCCACATTGCCTTGTGCTTATGAAATTTTTGTTTTCGGTTTTGATTAGAAAATATCTGTTTTGGTCTTTCTTTTTTGCAGGAAGAGCAATACAAAAGAAATATAGTCCTCTTCTTTTCCTTTGGAATATGGTAGTGAAGCATCTAATTTAGTTCGCATACAGTCACATACAAACCAAAATTTATGTAAATGAGTTCAACCTGAGTTGCTGAAGGTCAGATATGCTCCTCTTTTACCGAATACCGATTGACATTACTCGCCCAAGGATGATAGTTTGACTAGGTTGCTGCCTCAATTACTGCCTCAATTAGCACCCTTTCTTCTCTTTTTAATTTTGGTGGTTTATATATTTCACATGGATATTTTGCGGCACGTGATTATTTTGCAGAATTCCTAAGAGGAATGAGTGTTGCAGTTTGGAGCAATGTTAATTTTTACTGCCTTTTCTGTGTAGAAACATAGCTGAGCACTTAAAGTTTCACTCTAGGCTGACTGATGGGAATTTGAGGAAGATATGGCAAACGCTTTTGTCATGGAATGATTTGGTATATGTGGAAAGTGAGAAATGGCATAATGTTCAAAGGATAGTCGATTCTCCAATTCAAGTTGAAGAAAATATGATTGATTATGTGTATGTGTGGTATTGGCTGCAAAACAAGAAATTAATATAGCTGTCTTATGCGTGCTGTTGGTGGGAGGTAAATCCAGTGGTCTGGGCTGCTTAACTGTTTTTTCGATTCGAAATTTTTTGGTTCTGGTGGTTTTATTTGCCTTGTTCAGTCAGGTTGTAAGTTCCTGTGTTTCTGTAAAATGGAGTAAGGGGTATATATCTTATGTTTTCATTTCTGTTGAAACTGTGATAGCATGAATAAAAATTGGGTAATTTTCATATAGACCCCTGTTAGTTTTATTAATTACGGATCTATCCCTGTTAGTTCAACAATAACATAACATATGTTCCCTCGTTAGTGGAAAACGATCACCTCTAGCCCCACGACCTTGAATTTCAGCGAATTAAGGTCTGGAATGACATATTTGCTCTCACTTCAATTTCAGCTTTTCTGGAGAGCCAAACAGCTTAAGGCTTGCACGACACGTGTGAGGCTAAATGTAATTGAATTTTTACAACAGTGTAGTTAAATGTAATAAGGAACTAGCCGTTGGGAAGCACATAGTAGTTGTTAGAATTCGAATTTTGGCCTATTTATACCCCTTCTTGCTCATGTTTTTGTAGTGTATTTTTGTTTCATCACCTATATACTCATATATCTTCTTATACCTTCAAAAAATGAGTGATTACGTGTTCTTCGTCTTGTTTGCAAGACTACAAGGTGTCGAAAGCGTACTATTCAACCGTCGTATGACGTCGACAGTCTCCAATAAGCAATTATACGTAATAATATGGGCTTTACGAAGCTTGATTATGGTCGAATTGGGTGGGAGTTTACAGTTGCAGAGGAAGCGTGGTAGTATGGAGGGAAGAAGGGTACGGGAGGGGACAAGGGGAAGACAAGGGAAATGAAAAGAATTTATGGAATTAGATAATAAATCCCAATTCTCAGACTAAGGCTGGGTTTTGAATCTCAATATCGAATTTGAGTTTATAAGCTAGTCAAACTTTTTGAGGGATTTGGGGCTGGATGTAATTGTTGGACTAGTAGGGGAAGAAACGTGATTAGGTGCAGCAGTGAGGGGAGTATTTGGAAATTTCCCATAAAAATATAAATTTGCTTTTTTCAAGTTTTTTGTTAATAAAATGTTCCCTGCTGTATATAAACTAGCACTTGACTAAGAGTCCAAGACCTTGTCTTGGAGCTATATAGTAAACTATAGAAGTTATCGATGGCGTCATAACTTTGAATTTGTATGCATTCACTTGCATGACTTGAAATTAGTAGACGTGTGAAGCGGCTGTTGTATTGTAAGTTTGGGAGATCCCACAGAATTACAAGAAATTTTGTAATGTGAAATGAAATACAAACAAAATACATGAAACTCTCTTTAGGAGGACATACTACTGTAGTAAACAAAAGAATACCCAGCCGGAGCATCTATACCTTCTGTGTGTGTGAGACAGACAAGGCCAACGTCACAGATTGATGCAACAGATTTCTTCGGTACGGCAGCATCCTGTATTTCATTTCGTATATCCGACTTAGACTTTCGATTATCTTTTAATCTGAGTCACCCTTATCACTTTTCCTTGTTATGAAACAATTAGCGTTATTTTTTCAATTAAAATTATTATTATTATCATTAGCTAGCTATAACAGCATTGATAGAGTCCTGTCTGTTTTTTTCCTAAGAAATGAAATACTGTAGTAGAAAACCTCGATAGTGCCGGCTAAAGGGATCACAACAAGAAACTTGTACTATCCTACACCGCACTTATCTATATATACATGATAGGGCACCAGTGTGTTCTTTCCACATCTATGACAGAAGTGCGTTGTCTTGTGACAGACAGAAGTAAAAAGAACAAGAAAGAAGAGAAGAGAAGCTGAGAAGGATCAAGAACTAAGGAAGATCAATGATGAGTTATAGAACTTGCATCACTCTTCTGCTTCTCACTTATGCCTTCTGCTTCCAGCTACCCTGCTGTAAGTGCCCCCAGTCCTCGAATCTAAGATTTCATAGCAGTTCTGTTCCTAAATAGCCGAAATGAAATCAAAAGAAAGCTTATTTCTATGATGTTGTAAAACATTTTGGTGAGTTTTGAAGGCCTAATACATTTTCTGAAACTTTCTATGCAGATGGGAAGGTGATGATGGAGTACATTGGAGCAACAGGAGCTCCTATAGATTTCAACTCCGTTCCAATCAAGGAAGGCATCGATTTCCACTTCATACTCAGCTTCGCAATCGATGCAGACTCATCAGGTGAAACCCAGAACGGCATTTTCTCGCCTTACTGGTCTTCCACCCTGACTCCAGAAGCGGTCTCATCGGTCAAATCCCAGTACCCCAATGTCAAAGCCCTCGCCAGCCTCTCAGGCTGGAGTGTTAACTCACATGTCCTCTCCTGGTACAACCCACACGATCGTGATCTCTGGGTATCCAACGCCTTTTCATCACTTCAAACAATAATCGAGACTTATCATCTAGATGGAATCGACATAGACTATGAGAGGTTCCCCAAAAACGGCAACGAGAGTTTCGCCTACTGCATAGGGGAGCTCATAACATTACTGAAGAACAATAGTGTGATCACCGTTGCAACAATCGCACCTTATTACCTCACTGTCTTGCCTTACATTGAACTATACGAAACATACGGGGATGTGATTGATTACGTGAACTATCAGTTCTATACGGATAAGGTGAAGACTCCAAAAGGGTACCTAGAGGTGTTCGGTAACAGGACTGAGCAGTTCAGCAGAGAGAAAGTTCTGCCTGCGTACGAAGTGAACGGGAGAGGGATCCAGGGGAACGCATTCTTCCAAGCACTGGACTTGTTGGAAGAAAATGGTTTTGATATCAATGGTGCAATGATCTTCTCAGCTGATGCATCTGCTCCAGGTGGTTTCTACTATGAGACTGTTACTCAAGAATATCTTCTGCTTAATACTACTGCCTATTATACTAATACAATTGGTTGATTGATTATACATTCAGCTTTGGAGTTAACATCTTAATAATGTAACACAAAAGGAGAGGATTATTATAGTTCCAAACTATGTGGGCATGTTACTTCTATAATCATAAGTGACTTTTGAACTGGTATAGTTCACACTTCACAAGACAAATCAAGTCGCACATCTAGCAAAATGAACCCCTGTAGTTCTAAACTACTAATGGTAAACCAAGACGGGAATGTTTTCTTTCTTTTTATGCGATTACCCCCCCTTTGTCAGAGTGATGATCACTGTTTTTTTCTTTTCTTGAAAATTGTAATATTATTAAGCATTAAATGGAGGTTATATAACAAACCTTCGTGATGATGACTGTGTTAATTATACAACAAACCTTGTGATTTTTAGGTGTGTTATCACTTATCATTAAAAAAAAATTGTGTTATACTATTATGTAATGTATTTACTCTATCATATATAAAATTTGATAATTAAAATATATGCGGGGTACGGGTTGAGTGAGTCTCAAATTGCACACATCCAACTTATCCCCCTCGGACAGGTGGTGAGTCGCTAAACAAATTGACTCATGGTTTTTCGCTTGGTTAAACAACGAGTTGTTTGGTAGTCTCGGTAGGCTAGATATGTGAGATTTTCATGAAACTCCTAAAATGGATGTAATTCATGAAATTGTTGTTTATACGGGTCGAGGTGAGCAATAAGTATGGTCAAGCCTAGCTTAAACTCGAATAACATTGGAGCAAAGCTTAGACTCGGTTCGTGAAGAAAACTAATATAAATTTAGGCTCTCCAGTATTTATCGAACCAGTTAAAATTACATTTGGTTCACCTTGTCCTTAACACGGATCGCCAATAAATAAAAATGTAAACATTTGGGGAAACATTGCTACTAAATAATTTCTAGGGTAGAAATTGCAAGAGTATGAAACTTTAGGGGTTGGAAACGATGTAAGACAAAAGATGAAAAAGGTTGAAAAAAATATTCGCAACGCAATTCGACCAATGACGTGCCACTCTTCCTCCATACGCTAACTGAGAATTTAACCCTTGTGCTATATAAACCCTCCTCCCCTCCGCGATTTTACCCTTCATTTTCACTCACCACCCGCGTTGTTCATCGTCTCCCTTCCTTCTACGCGGTTCTCTGCGGTCTTCTGCTCTTCTTGCCTTCTAAGGTTCGTTCTCAGCTTCCATTTTGTTCTCTTAGATTCCCTTGTCTCTGCTGTATACGATCGGTTTCACTCAGCTGCTGTTTCATCTGATTTGACGAATGTGGTTTCACCAATTTGGTCTCTAGGGTTCAGATTTCAATTTGATGTGCTGTAGTACAGTCTGTTCGGTGAAATTTGTTAATCTGTGTGCTTTGGGGAATAGAATTTGGTTTTGATTTCATCGGTTTTGGGTTTTAGGTTTACACTTTCAGTCTCTGTTCATAGATTGTGTTTGATCTGGTTTCTAATTGCAAGAAGGGGCAATTTATTTTGATTTTAGGAATTTGGGGTCTAGGGCTTTGTTTTGCTTTCAGGCATGGCACGTGTGAATGAATTCTGGTAGCTAAGATTTTGTAATTTGTATATGTTTGTTAGATTCCATAGCTTCTCCTATAGTATACAATTTGTTTTGCATTTGTTTCATCGGACATATAATGTCTGCTAATATACACTTGATTCTAATGTTGAGAAAGAAAATGGTTTTAGTTTCAGGGGTCTAGGGTTTTGGGTTTGGTTTTACTTTCACACGTTTAGTTTCTGCTGGTCTAAGCTTTTAGTCAGTAGGCCATAGGATTATATTGAATTTCGGGTCATTCATGTTATTTAGCTACATATATTCAGTATTCAGTTGTACTGTTTGAATTATACTTTTGAGAATGGTGATTGAAGGATCTGTTAGTTCTAAGCTTCTGTTTCCACCAACATTGTCTTGTTATTACACTATGTGGTTCTTTTTAATATCATTTAATATGAGAATCTTTTAGTTCTAGCTTCTGTTTGTTTTTAGGATTTACTTAGCTGCTCCTGCTTCTGTTGGTGAGTTGTTGTGCAAGTAATGCTTGATATTTGTAGCAAGACTTACCAATTTTGCAAAATTACAGGGCTTGCACGCCAGATGACTCTTGATTCCACTAAGAAACATCGTAGCATTGTCTGGAGTGCATTTTGTTTCAGGAACCGGAGGAGACTTTGGTGCTCGCGGAAAGTGTTGTTTCGGCATTGGACTTGAATAAAAAAAAAAAAAGAATCAGTTTCGGGTGTACATTTTTGTTATTTGTCAGTTTTTTATTTGATTTCCGAAGTTTACTAGAGAATGTCGAGTTCTGTTTTGCGTACTGTTGGTGGAAGTTCTCCTAAATTAAGTAGGGGGTCCATGGCGCGGGCATCACTACCTCCGGGATTTCGGTTTCATCCAACTGATGTAGAACTTATAATGTACTATTTGAAGAGGAAAGTTTTGGGCAAGAAACTTGAACCCGAAGCTATTGCGGAGGTCAACATTTACAGTTTCTCTCCATGGGATCTCCCAGGTGTGCTAATTATCTATTCATATGCTTTTCTGTAGAAAAGTTGTTGATTGCATATCGGACCTGTTAACAGAAAAAATGTAGAAAAAGAAACCCAAAAAAAAAAATCGAATATTGTACTAGCCTAGTTTGTTTCCATACTAATCTACCCCTAGTTGGAGAGAAAAAATATTGATACCAAACCTCATTTGATCTAATTATGATAACATAAATGTTCTCAAGTAAACAGTGATACATTTTGTTTTTCATCACTGAAACCCATGGCCGTGCTTAACACCGTCAGTGATGTACATAAGACCGTATTCTTTAATTTCCTGGTTTTTCATGTCAAAATGCATGTTAATGTGATCCTGTCTTCTGTATAGGTATCTTGAGACTTCTTTTTCTTTGAATGACTCACTACTTGTGACTTATTTTTTTGCACAGATAAATCATGCTTACGAAATAAGGATCAGGAGTGGTTCTTCTTCTGTCCTAGGCAGAGAAAATACTCAAGTGGAGTACGAGTCAAGCGGGCTACTGAAAATGGATACTGGAAAACTACTGGGAAGGAAAGAACTGTTATTTACAACGATAGAACTGTTGGATCAGTTAAAACGTTGATTTTCCACTTGGGCCATGCTCCGAAAGGGGAAAGAACAGACTGGGTTATACACGAGTATAGGATCATTGATGAGCAATTGGTGGAAGCAGGAGTTCAGGTATATTGCCTTGCTTGTACTAGATCAGATATCTGTGATTGTTTATACAAAATTGCTGCTTGATCTGAAACTTCTAATGAGTTCACAGTTTACATGCTTATACACATCATATATAATGGAAAATAGATTTTTGTTTGACCTGAACATTTTATCTATTCAATGCATCTAATGGAACATGGATTTCTCTTTGAAATGATAGCATGCTGATCAAACTTAGATTGCTGATGCTTTTCAGCTGATACCGAATTATTCATTGCCATTGAGGTTATGGAATTATGCCAATAGTGACTTGATCTTACTCATGTTTCTTGGTTGTTTATATCACTCTTGATTTCTCTAAAACAACTGTAATATTGTCTTGCTCACTAGTTCATATTTATATTTTGCAGGACACATATGTGCTCTGTAAACTTTTTAAGAAGAGTGGTCTTGGTCCCAAAAATGGTGCACAGTATGGAGCACCATTTGATGAAGCTGAATGGGACCATGATGATGATGATGTTATTGATTCTCAATGCCCTTCTGTGTCATTCATGTCTTGCGGTCCATCCTGTGCACCCGTGGTTTCAGAAAATCAAAGTGCTGCTGCAAAAGACTTGTTGGATACTGAACGGGCGCCTGAGTTGTCTTTAACGGAAGATGGTCTTATTGAAAATCAAGTTGCTCCAAAGCCCTTGGACAATATTGGAGGTACATCTCGGATTCCTCTGATGGATGGAGCTCAGTCTGCCTTGGAGGTTCATCCAAAAGCCCTGGACAACATTGCAAGTACATCTCGGGTTCCTATGATTGAGGGAGCTTCGCCTGCTTCGGAAGATTGTCCAAAGACCTTAGACAACACTGTAAGTATCTCAGTGCCTGCAACTAATGAGTCACCTTTGGATATGACGGAGGATGAAATATTTTGTTTGTTGTCGGCATTTACGGATGACAACTCATTGCTGGCTGGTGGTGACGGATGTCATAAGGTATGCCAACTCCATCTTTCAATTTTACTGCTGTGTGACATTTATAGATGTTGGTGCAAGTATTTTCTTTATCGTCCATGTAAATGTTTGCATATCCGAATTTATCATTTTATTTGGCCTTACAACACATTGTGCATCAGTTCTACCTTAATAACATTTTGATGAAATTAAATGCTCATTTCGCTACCAGGTTGGTAATGGCAATAGAGGAGATCAGGCTTTACGGTGTCTGGATGGGAATGATATATTCAATGGACTGGGGGACCTTGATAATTGTTCTGTCATGAATGATGGCAGATCAAGTATGTTGGATATGCACACTGATGATCATCCTTTGAACAATTTGCTTCCGCAAGACAACTTTGGATTTATAGAACTTGATGATCTTCTTGCTCCACTGGATAACTCAACTGAGGTTATGGGAACTGACAGGTTGCATGCCACTTTTGGATCCTACTATAATGAAAATATGCAACAATTCTTCCCTGCAAGCAGTTCTCGCATGAATCCATACGATAATTGTGAAAGCCAGATGTCTGTGCTGCCCAGTGGAACCAACTACCAACTGCCTGGGCTGCACCATGGGTCCAACTACCAACTGCCGGTGCTGCCCAGTGGATGCAACAACCATCAGTCTATGCTTTCCAGTGGATTATACAACCAGCTGTCCGTGCTGCCCAACCAGCTGCCTGTGCTGCCCAACCAGCTGCCTGTGCTCCCCTCTGGCTCCAACAACCAACTGCCCGTGCTGCCCTATGGATCCAACAACCAACTGCCCATGCTGCCCTATGGATCCAGCAACCAACTGTCCGTGCTGCCCAATGGATCCAGCAACCAACTGTCCGTGCTGCCCAATGGATCCAACAACAATACCAGTTTGGATGCGATTCAGATGGTGAGTTCTTTGCTATTTATTACGTAAAACTACAGCTGGTGCCTTGGATTTTGGTTCCTTTTGTTGTTGAATATTGCATTTAGGTTGCATAGAACCCAGTTGTCTTAAGAGTACTACCTCCAGGACATGGTTGATCTTTTCTATCCATTCACAGTCCAATCTTTCATCAGGGTAATCATTATAGTGTTTATTACTCATCCGTCCGTTTTTTTAGATTGTTTACATTTTTGCTTTTGGAACGGTTTTTAAGAAGGTTGGTATAATGTGTGTGGTGTTTGAGTTAGTGGCAGGACCCACAATAAAGTTGTGAGATAAAAGTTTGCCAAAAAAGGAAACGTAAACAATCTAAAGAAACGGACTAAAATGGAATACATAAACAATCTAAAAAAACAGATGAGTACTTCTTTATATAGATGAATCCAACTAGTATCTCAATAACGATAAGCTTATATAATTGGGAAAAAGAAGTAACGAGATCTTACTGTATTTGCAAAAGATCAACTAAAAGGACTATGTATTTGGGTGGAAAAGACCAATTAACAGGGATATGAGGTGTTATGTAGATTGTAGGGGACTATGTAATCTTTAAGACGTTCACTGTTTTTTCACTTTTTAAAACGATCTCATTTTGTATATTTAGACTTTTCAAATAACTTGTTTCCTTGCAATTGGCGATCCTTTCTTTTGCTATCATTTCAATTTTCATGCTTATAGTTCAAGCACCGTATGCAGATTAATGGATTTTACTCTGGCAATACTACTGCTGTCCATGATTTTGAATTTGCTCAAAGTCAACTGGTGAATGGTGATAATATGGACCAGCTTTCCGATGAGTACACACAAAGAGGTAGATCTGATTACATCTGATGGCGATTATGGTCATCAACAAACTATGCACTTCCTATTTAATGTATATCAAACTGCCATTGATTTGGCAGTTCCGGAAGGAATAAGGTGCATTTGCAAATTCCTTCCAGAACAATTAATTCATGCCTTCAACACTGGGGAACCAGGCATACGCTTCTGATGTGTTCTGCACTCTGGTGTATTCGGGCATTATTGCTGAACCACTGAGTTTCGGCAAAACAGGTGTAGGAATGAACAAAAAGAAAAAGACACCATGGAGTGTCAGATTATCCTCATCTCTGTTTCTTTTGAAGTTGTAAAGATCTTATTATGTGAGCAGCATCACTGGTGAGGTCACAGGAACCTCTTCATGTCAGTCGGTGTTGCCCGGAATTTTGCTGTGTTTCTCGAATCTTGTTATATCTAAGTCTCATGTTATTTCGTTTGTTTTGGTTGTATTTTGATCCAGGAAAACAAATCTGCGCTCCAGGGTTATTGGAATCCACCCCATCTTGCTCGCCCATAGCTGCTCGGAGATGTGCTCCGATGTTTTGTTCTTGTTACGGCTCCTCCATACATATCAAGGCTGAGGTGACATATGGGACCGGCGAATGCACTAAAGAAGCTTTGTCGGGTATGATGGAGGAGTCGAGCAGCTTTTTGTGGAATCACCCTTGGGCAGATGTGCCTTTGCTGCTTCATTCGGTAGATTTTGGTTCTCGTCTCTTTTTGTGCTATATCAGTGTGTTCGCCTACAGGCTTTATCTTTGTCACTTTTCTGGTCGCAACTCTAGAAAAGTCTTTTGCTCCATTTATTTTCTTAGTAACATGACAGTAGTGTTCACTAAGTTATTAATTGTCACCTGTGACCATGAAATGAATGACTTTTTTAGGATTAAGAATGTGACCAAATATCTGTGTCCTTTTACTTGGGTTTCTTCCCTTCTCTGCATGATGGTCTTTTACAATTTTGCTACAAAGTGTTCATCCTCTGGTATCTGGCAAGTTATGTGTTCCCAACTGGAACGGTTTCGCTCTACTACAGCTATATGGTACTCTGATATTTTGAGATTATAGGTTAAATGTTGAAGTCGTCCCCTAATTGCAGATAGCTCAGAGATCTCCTGTTTGATTTTAGTGACACAAACTCCCTCGTGTTGTCAGTGTTTTAGGAACATGTTATGCTTCTGAATTTTCCAATTTGTTAGATTTGTATTGTAACATGACGTAAGCACCAATTAGATGTGAGGTGGTGTGGTATAGCTTGATGTGCTGCTTGGGAGTCTTGCCCCAAATACTAGTCTCTTACTCTCTAACACTGCTTGAATCATATATATTGTGCCCCCACCAAAATACAGTGAAGAATAGATGTGAGGTGGTGTGGTATATCATGTTGTGCACCAATTCTAGTCGAGCAAAATTTATGTAATAAGTTCACCCAAATATATTTGTCTCGGCTTTGTTAAAGTGGGGTCAACCTGCTTGTATTGTTTTATGCGGTGCATGTTAAAAAAGGTAGTCGGCATCCAAGTAATGCCTTCCGGTAGCGGCCATGCCTGTAAAAAATCTGATAGTCTGCATGTACCTAGTAATATCTAATGGGCAGGGGTCGTGTACGTGTAAAAAACGAGTCTGCATTTACTCTTAATGAGGGAGTGCAGTATGTCTCGGTGATGTTTTTATGAGTGGGGGTCGGGTATGCATTAAGGAGAAGGTAAAGTTGATGATTCTGAAACAGAAATTAATGCCAGAAATCGGGCAATATGCAGAACATGGAATTCCACTAGATTGCATTGGTAACTATAGGTATCTGCGTATGCATATACTGCGAAACCCTTGGCACTAAAAAAATCTATAATAAGCTGATCGTATATTGATAATTTTAATGCTATTTTTTAAAAAGCTTAATGAGATTATCCATAATTTTGTATAAATATGGAATATTTGTGTTACATTTCATGGTATATTAGAACTTTTGCGCGCTAGATTAGAGGGTATTCCAATTACGAACATTAAAAGTTAATAGAAATTTGTGGCGTCAGTTGGTTTTTAATTCAATTGATTTTTAAGGTATGAAGTGGTATTCGAGTACTAACGTTATTATGGGCAAAATAATGTTTTTAACTTGTGGGTTAGTTTTGGTAATAGGCCATAATTGCAGTTTAAGTACAAAAATTGTGAGGCGGAAAAAATAATATTTAAACATAGAGCATTAGTTAATTTTGCCCTTAAATTAACCCGTGTAGACTGAGGTTTGATCCTAGTGTTTATCATCATTTTTACTCGCACCATAAAAACTTTTGAGTTGGTAACCTGTTTTAAGACATATCTTGAGTGAATGTGCAGATGTGCTTAATTTTGAATTGTTTCGGAAAATAAAAGTGCATCTTGGCATAATGGTATCAATATCGTAATGCTCAGTTAATTGAAGTCCAAAATTCTGAGCAGTTACATAATACTACTTCCATTGGAGTCCAAGTAATTTCTCCAACCAAACTACGAATACTATGTTTTTGGGTGAGCCGTGCGATTAAACTGGACTTTGCCAAATATAAAAGAACCAGTTTTGTTAAAATTTTTAACATAGTGATGTCCTGTACAATTATCAAAAAATTGAAAATTTGCTACTTTGATCTTTATTGCGTTTCCGTTGGATATTGAGTCATAATAGTAGTGTTTGTTTTTGGTATTTTAATAGGAGTATGTAACAGATGCTGCATTACAAAAAAAAAAAAGAAAAAAAAGAACGGATGCTTAAAATTTTGTAGGAATCGTAGAATGACACATAAAATTGGAGTGAATTATCACTAGAACATTTCTACTCAAAAAAAAAAATTATCACTAGAACAAATGAACAATGGACGTCACATTTGTGAACCTCCACGACGGTTAGTTCTTTCGAATGATAGCGTCAAACAACTTGATTTGCATCCAACCTTTACGTCCCACTTGCAAATTGCAATGCACCGGTCACTATTGGTTATTCTTTTACTACTACAAAACATAAAAACATAAAAACATAAAAGGGCAAGGATGATAGAACTCTAGAAGCATTATGAGGTAGTGCGATATGCCGTATCATAAAAAACAAAAGCACTAATGATATCACTTAAAGTACTTGATCGACTAAATGATGGGATCCCAAAAAGATTAGAGTGTATCTACCAAGCATTTATTATCACTCAGCCGTTTTGTTTTCATCGCTTCAAACATGCTTGTCTACATGTCTAAGTCAAATTAGTTAACCAGTAAATTTATGTTATTTGTATGCTGAAGTAGCATTTAAAAGGGGTGTTTGCAACACTTAAACTTATACAAGTTATCACTTAATTTAGAGAGAAACTTATTTTTAGTGTTTGCTATAACTTATAAACTGTTAGACTCTCTTAAATTAAACTTGATAAGTTGAAGTAAGACAAGTTGGTTGGACCTCCTTAAAAAAATTCTCCTTAAAATAAATTGGATTTTAGTTTTTTTTTTATTGTCCAAAAAGTTGAGCTTACAAGCACTATTTCTACAAATTTTCTAACTTTTAAGTAGTTTTTGAAAACACTCACCAAAACTCTCAAATAATTCAACTTTACCAACTTATGCTTAAAATTAACCTACTTAGTAGTACTCCCACGTATCACAAAACTTTTAACCACTTTTCCTTTGTAGTCACAGTTCTGCACTATTGTCACTATTCGGAGACTGCTAGAGTAACCTAGACCGTAATAACCTCAAACTGAACACTCCGTCCTTTAAAAAACGGAGGGAGTAGAACATTTCTCGCTAAGTATTGGCACAAAAAAATTGACCCTCATATATCTTTGTGGTGAACATAATACTTCTATAATTGGAATTACATTTGTGGTTAAAATAAAATATCATTCTCAACCTCACATAATTTAGTTTGTAGAGACACTTCCTCCTATATATGTACATATGTTTTGTAAGCAGAGTATCAAATACTTCCAACATAATACATTGAGGCAAATAACAAAAATGAATAAATTATTTGCCTTATTTCCCATTATGATGGTTGCAGTGTTCACCATTGCAGAAGCGAAAAGAGAGCCTATTCGCATAACAAATTCTATTGAAAATGAAAGCATCGTTGTTAACTGTTATGGCGGGTACAGGGTCAATAGTAGGAGTCTTGATTTTAACAAAGATATCAGCTTTGCGGTCAATAGGACTCCATCTAGAAAACCCACCGTTTTGTGCAAATTTCTTACGAAGCATGGTTCTGGGGAATATGGTGTCTATACCACACGTATAAATGCAAACTACTGTACTGCTACAGAATGTTCTTGGTTTATCAGGAAAGACGGGCCGTGCATTGAAGGCAGAACACCTTATTGCCAGCCTTGGAAGAATCCTAACGAAAGACTCTAGTATGTGTATATACTAGTTTATGGACCTGTCAAAATTCGATGGGAGTAGTAAATTGGAATGCACTGTTGTAATAAGACATACTCCCTCTGTCCCAGAACAGTTGCACCATTTTGCCATTTTGGGCGTCCCGTTAGAATTGCACCATTTCATTTATTTGCCATATTTGGACATGGTTATAATAATTTTATATTCCATCAACACATTTTTGTGGCCACAAATCCTCCATAAAGTAAAATCAACACCCACTATCAATATAACTCAATATTTAAATTTTCTCCTTATTTTCTGTGTTCAAAAGCAAATGGTGCAACTCTCTGGGACGGAGGGAGTATATGATTGGGTGCAATACCAAATCAAAAAGGAAAAAAAAAATTATAAAAAGAACACATTCACTTTTATTCTTTCGTTTGAGTTTACATTTCCTATAAAACATGAACAAATAATTTAGTTTTATTCTTTTTTGAGTTCATAATTCCTATAAAACAAAGTTCCCAAATAAATAAAAAAACAAATTCATATGAGTTCATATCCTATCGAAAAAAGTGTATCATGTCATAATATAATAAAAGTTATTATTCTCTAAAAGTTGCATACATAACCTAAGAACCACAAACGAATCCAATTAACAGAGCTAGACTTCTTCCCACCGACCTAGTCTATCGTCAATTCTCCAACAACGTAGCAACACCCCTCTTTCCTCTCTGAATAAATGTTACAACTACGAAAATACCCGAGTACCGAGAACCACAACAGTCCCAATACATTATTGATATAAATGGGTCCGGATATGTCCCAAACAGGGCAGATGCAAATTACTTTATATTGGGTCTCACATGAATATGGTCCTACGTGATTCTTCTACGAATGAATGATTGTATTCACCAAGCTTATTCCGTAATGATTCCATGATTCTTTTGTGATACCATATACATATAAAGCATCGTGTTCGACAGGTTTATTTTGCAATTATTTAGTACACTAATTGTGTTTGATGGGTCCATTTTGTAATAATTTTAGGACACTAATTGTGTTTGACAGGTTTGTTCCGCAATATTATAAAACACTAATTGTGCTTGACGGGTCTGTTCCTCAACTAATTGCGTATGAAGGGTCTATTTCGCCATATTTTAGACACCAATTGTGTTCGACGGATCTGTGCACTTCATATGCTAATATTTTGATGTATTTGTGCAATATCACGAGTGGAAAGTTTTTTCAGGTACTGTTATGTACTAACTTCTAAATATGTTTTCACATTACATTTTAAATAGTTTTAAATTTCAAATTTCCCGTTTACCATCCAACCTTTTTCGACCCGAATAAATAATGCTAGTCGTACTCTCTATGAATTTTCTCATCTACCTCTCAAAAAAACTTTCCTGAAAGCACTGAATTGGTCTATTCATTTAAAAGAAGCCTTTAACTTATACTTCCTCCGTCCCGGTCAGTGCTTCTCATTTCGTTTTGTTGACTGTTTTTCGGGAAAAATATTACTACTAAATTACAAATTGAACAAAATTCAAAAAAATTATATATAAAAAGTATACCATTTATACTAATTTAATATAATTTTTATAATTTTTTTCTTCAATATAATATAGAAGTAATTTACAATCGAAAAAAGTTAACAAAATGAAATGGGAAGCATTGACCGGGACGGAGGAAGTAATATTTTAGCTTTTGCCAAACAACCAAAATGATGCTGACATTCGGTCTTTTGTTTCATGACTAATATTCATATTAATAAAACACGACTATTTTGGATTTTAAATTGAAAACTACTACTCCCCCGTTCCTTTGAAAGCTTCTCATTTGTTATTGTCAGAATATTTTTTTAAAATTGTTAAAAATAAAAAATAGTTTGGAAGAAGTTTGTGAGAGTCATAAACTTGAAATTGAAGTCATTATGCACATAAAAGTATCATTTACAATTTTTGTTTCTAAACTCATTTTTATTTTTAATTATGTTTTAAGAATTATTCTAAAAATAGTAAACGAGAAAATTTAGAGGAATATAGAGTACTTTTCAATACGTAATAACGTAAATTTGAATTTTTTTTATGTTTATTTTATTTTATTTTAATCATGTCCATTTCGGTGGGGCCTGACCTGAACTAGTAAAATTAGAATTCCAATCCCTGATGATTTAAAATTATTCGACACTCAGCAGGCATATCTATCTATCTATCTATATATCTACGGCGGCACAATTGAGTTGCAAATTCTATCCCAACAGTACTACAAGGATGTGATGAAGAGAGCTCCTTGCATTTCCTGCTCTATGCAAACCTCGCAGCTGAGTAATACTAATTAATATCAAGGTTAGGTAAAAAAATGGATTTATTACATTTTGACTAACATTTCTACATTACATTCGTCATTAAATGTTACAATCCACACCCTACTTTGTACTGGACTTAAACATTTTGTTCCCAAATTATAAATAGAAATTATACCACTCTAGTGGACTTAAACATTTTGTTCCCAAATTAAACATTTTGAACAATTACAGATTAGGCCAAACGATGGGATCCCAAAAAGATTAGAGTGCATCTACGAAGCATTTATTATCGCTCACCGTTTTGTTTTCATCGCTTCAAACATACTTGTCGACATGTCTAAGTCAAATTAGTTAACCAGTAAACTTATGTTATTTGTATGCTGAAGTAGCATTTAAGGGGTGTTTGCAACACTTAAACTTACCCAAGTTATCACTTAATTTAGAGAGAAACTTATTTTTAGTGTTTGCTATAACTTATAAACTGTTAGACTCTCTTAAATTAAACTTGATAAGTTGAAGTAAGACAAGTTGGTTGGACCTCCTTAAAAAAATTCTCCTTAAAATAAATTGGATTTTAGTTTTTTTTTTATTGTCCAAAAAGTTGAGTTTACAAGCACTATTTCTACAAATTTTCTAACTTTTAAGTAGTTTTTGAAAACACTCACCAAAACTCTCAAATAATTCAACTTTACCAACTTATGCTTAAAATTAACCTACTTAGTAGTACTCCCACGTATCACAAAACTTTTAACCACTTTTCCTTTGTAGTCACAGTTCTGCACTATTGTCACTATTCGGAGACTGCTAGAGTAACCTAGACCGTAATAACCTCAAACTGAACACTCCGTCCTTTAAAAAACGGAGGGAGTAGAACATTTCTCGCTAAGTATTGGCACAAAAAAATTGACCCTCATATATCTTTGTGGTGAACATAATACTTCTATAATTGGAATTACATTTGTGGTTAAAATAAAATATCATTCTCAACCTCACATAATTTAGTTTGTAGAGACACTTCCTCCTATATATGTACATATGTTTTGTAAGCAGAGTATCAAATACTTCCAACATAATACATTGAGGCAAATAACAAAAATGAATAAATTATTTGCCTTATTTCCCATTATGATGGTTGCAGTGTTCACCATTGCAGAAGCGAAAAGAGAGCCTATTCGCATAACAAATTCTATTGAAAATGAAAGCATCGTTGTTAACTGTTATGGCGGGTACAGGGTCAATAGTAGGAGTCTTGATTTTAACAAAGATATCAGCTTTGCGGTCAATAGGACTCCATCTAGAAAACCCACCGTTTTGTGCAAATTTCTTACGAAGCATGGTTCTGGGGAATATGGTGTCTATACCACACGTATAAATGCAAACTACTGTACTGCTACAGAATGTTCTTGGTTTATCAGGAAAGATGGGCCGTGCATTGAAGGCAGAACACCTTATTGCCAGCCTTGGAAGAATCCTAACGAAAGACTCTAGTATGTGTATATACTAGTTTATGGACCTGTCAAAATTCGATGGGAGTAGTAAATTGGAATGCACTGTTGTAATACGACATAATCCCTCCGTCCCAGAATAGTTGCACCATTTTGCCATTTGGGCGTCCCGTTAGAGTTGCACCATTTCATTTATTTGCCATATTTGGACATGGTTATAATAATTTTATATTCCATCAACACATTTTTGTGGCCACAAATCCTCCATAAAGCAAAAACAACACCCACTATCAATATAACTCAGTATTTAAATTTTCTCCTTATTTTATGTGCCCAAAAGCAAATGGTGGAACTGCTTTGGGACGGAGGGAGTATATGATTGGGTGCAATACCAAATCAAAAAGGAAAAAAAAATAATAAAAAGAACACATTCACTTTTATTCTTTCGTTTGAGTTTACATTTCCTATAAAACATGAACAAATAATTTAGTTTTATTCTTTTTTGAGTTCATAATTCCTATAAAACAAAGTTCCCAAATAAAAACAAAACAAATTCATATGAGTTCATATTCTATCGAAAAATGTATATCATGTCATAATATAATAAAAGTTAGGGCAAATTATATTTGGTACCCCTGCTATTTTCCGCTATTACAGATTAGTCCATCTATATTTTTTATTACGTAATCCTCCCTTGCTATATAAACCTAATTACAGATGAACCCACGAATTTGACTTTCTGCGCTCTAAGGCCTAGAAATGACATTTTCGCCCCTGCCGGAATTTCTAATTCTGAAAAATGCCAAACAACATTAAGTTTTGGTTATTACAAATTTACCCTAAATATTTTAATTTTTACAATATTAACACAAACTAATTAGAAATTAACCCATGTAATATAATATACTTCAAAATAGTCTACAAAATTATTTTAAAACAAACCCCTACAAAAATTAAATTTCAAAATCAGTCCTAAATAATTTTCTGTTTTTTTTTCCTTTACTTTCTTTTTTATTATCAAAAATAAATACTAAAAAAAAAAAAAAAGGTTTGGGAAGAAGGAGCTCATTCACAGCTCCGATCGGAGCTCATACACAGCACCGATCGGAGCTGTGAAGAACTCCGATCGGAGCTTTGTTAAGCTCCGATTGGAGCTTTGCACATCTCCAATTGGAGCGGTGTAACAAAGCTCCAATTGGAGCTTTGCACAGCTCCAATCGGAGCTTTGTTAAGCTCCGGTTGGAGCTTAACACAGATCCAATCGGAGCTGTTTTGGAGCTGTGTAACTCCGGTACCGGAGTTATAACTCCGGTACAGGAGTTGGATTTAAAAAAAAAGTAAAAAGAAAAATGAGAAAAGAAAGAAAGAAGGAATAAAAGAGAAAAAGGAAAAGGAAATAAAGAAAAATAGAAAAAAAAAAGAAAAAGGAAAAATTAAATAGTTAAGGCCGTGTTTGGATTTAACTTTGGAGGAGAGAGAAAACGCCGGAGTCAACATCAGACGATGACTTGGGTTTTTTTGTAATTTTCCACGATAGTTGGGTTAGGATGCAAAGTCGTTGTTTAGTGGGGGTACCAAACGTAATTATGTCTAAAAGTTATTATTCTCTAAAGTTGCATACATAACCTAAGAACCACAAATGAATCCAATTAACAGAGCTAGCCTTCTTCCCACCGGCCTAGTCTATTCGTCAATTCTCCAACAACGTAGCAACACCCCTCTTTCCTCTCTGAATAAATGTTACAACTACGAAAATACCCGAGTACCGAGAACCACAACAGTCCCAATACATTATTGATATAAATGGGTCCGGGTATGTCCCAAACAGGGCAGATGCAAACTACTTTATATTGGGTCTCATATGAATATGGTCCTACGTGATTCTTCTACAAATGAATGATCGTATTCACCAAGCTTATTCCGTAATGATTCCATGATTCTTTTGTGATACTATATACATATAAAGCATCGTGTTCGACAGGTTTATTTTGCAATTATTTAGTACACTAACTGTGTCTGATGGGTCCATTTTGTAATAATTTTAGGACACTAATTGTGTTTGACAGGTTTGTTCCGCAATATTATAAAACACTAATTGTGCTTGACGGGTCTGTTCCTCAACTAATTGCGTATGAAGGGTCTATTTCGCCGTATTTTAGAACACCAATTGTGTTCGACGGATCTGTGCACTTCATATGCTAATATTTTGATGTATTTGTGCAATATCACGAGTGGAAAGTTTTTTCAGGTACTGTTATGTGCTAACTTCTAAATTAGTTTTCACATTACATTTAAATAGTTTAAAATTTCAAATTTCCCGTTTACCATCCTTTTTCGAGCCGAATAAATAATGCTAGTCGTACTCTCTATGAATTTTCTCATCTACCTCTCAAAAAAACTTTCAAAAAAGCACTTAATTGGTCTATTTATTGAAAAGAAGCCTTTAACTTATACTTCCTCCGTCCCGGTCAATGCTTCTCATTTCGTTTTGTTGACTGTTTTTCGGAAAACAATTACTACTAAATTACAAACTGAACAAAATTCAAAAAAATTATATATAAAAAGTATACCATTGATACTAATTTAATATAATTTTTATAATTTTTTTCTTCAATATAATATAGAAGTAATTTACAATCGAAAAAAGTCAACAAAATGAAATGGGAAGCATTGACCGGGACGGAGGAAGTAATATTTTAGCTTTTGCCAAACAACCAAAATGATGCTGACATTCGGTCTTTTGTTTCATGACTAATATTCATATTAATAAACACGACTACTTTGGATTTTAAATTGAAAACTACTACTCCCTCCGTTCCTTTGAAAGCTTCTCATTTGTTATTGTCAGAATATTTTTTTAAAATAGGTAAAAATAAAAAATGGTTCGGAAGAAGTTTGTGAGAGTCATAAACTTGAAATTGAAGTCATTATGCACATAAAAGTATCATTTACAATTTTTGTTTCTAAACTCATTTTTATTTTTAATTATGTTTTAAAAATTATTCTGAAAATAGTAAACTAGAAAATTTAGAGGAATATTGAGTACTTTTCAATAAGTAATAATGTAAATTTGAATTTTTTTATTTTTATTTTATTTTATTTTAATCATGTCCATTTCGGTGGGGCCTGACCTGAACTAGTAAAATTAGAATTCCAATCCCTGATGATTTAAAATTATTCGACACTCCGCAGGCATATCTATCTATCTATCTATATATCCACGGCGGCACAATTGAGTTGCAAATTCTATCCCAACAGTACTACAAGGATGTGATGAAGAGAGCTCCTTGCATTTCCTGCTCTATGCAAACCTCGCAGCTGAGTAATACTAATTAATATCAAGGTTAGGTAAAAAATGGATTTATTACATTTTGACTAACATTTCTACATTACATTTGTCATTAAATGTTACAATCCACACCCTACTTTATACCGGACTTAAACATTTTGTTCCCAAATTATAAATAGAAATTATATCACTCTAGTGGACTTAAATATTTTGTTTCCAAATTAAACATTTTGAACAATTACAGATTAGGCCAAAATCATGGTTTTTAGAGTTGACTAACACAGATTTACCAAATTGCCATAAGCCAGAATATGACAAACCAAACAAGCCTTAACTCTTTTTACCTCAAATTACCAAAATGTAATTGAATTTAATTATAAAATGTAGTAATAAGTTTTTTACCGTTACAGTTAAACTCAAACATGTTTCTATGTCATAGGCATATTTCTTCAATTTATGTTTCTGTGTGTGTAAGTTTGTCAATGTTTCTTCATGTATTAATGTACTAAAATTAAAATGAAATGGTCAAAGTGGGGCCTTATTTCTCTTTTTGAGTTATTAATGGACTTGAGATTCAGAAGGATCAAAATGCAATATCCAACCCTGCACACCTAAAGTAATACACGTGCCCGGACAACACAAAAAAGTGGTCCCAAACTTAGGGGCATAATGATCATTTCCGGGTGGGGGGGGGGGGGGGGGGGGGGGGTACAGCTGCATTGTAACATAATACTAAGAAATGTAACACGGAAATAGAGGTTCGGCTCGTTGCAATCACTAGAGACATTTGTGGGTGGGATTTAGCCGCCATGAATGTTGCGATTCATACTGGCCTTTTTCATTTTTATGTTCGAAATCGTGATATTGAGTAGGTAATTGATTGTGAACGAAGATGCAAACGATATAGGTTGGGAAGTTGGTATTGTTAGTCACAGTTCCACACTTTTGTCACTATTCCGAGATTGCTAGTCTATGGGGGATCAAATGTGACGGGGTCACTAAGAGTCCCATAAAACTTTACTCATTTAAAAAAATAAGACTAAGAGACCTCACATAGTAAAGACATTAAATGTTACAATAATATACCCCCAATTCTTCTAAAAAATAACTTATTATTTATTCTATAATTTTATTGTTTCTCATTAAATTGCGTGTTAACCCCAATGAATAATTTTTATGAGACGGAGAGAGTAGCAAGTAAAACACTCATACTCTATCGTACACATGGGCAAATTGAAAATCGAAGTCCGGGGATCACATTACGTTTATAGGATTATATCCGAAGTTCGAGGAGAAGGAGAGGGAGCAAATCTTGAAAAAAATTAAGAATATTATCTATAAAAATTTTATTTTCAAAATAAGAGGGGCGTTCATTTACAATTGTTTTTGCAAATTCTCAGAAAAGACGGTCTCCCTAAGAGACCGGACCTTTTTGCAAACCTAATTAAAACTCGGTGGCTAAACTGCAATAAATTATAAAATGAGGTCCATCTAGCGCAAATTACCCTTCTTTTTTTCTTTTCTCTTTCTTATTGACGGGATGTCGACTTTCTTGTTTTATTTATCTTTCATCTTTCTTCGTGAGATTTAATCATGAGATCATGAGACTTTTTTTGTGTGTCCATGAGACTTATTACTGAGGTCATGCTACTTATTTAAGAGATTATGAGATTTATTAAGATCATGTTGAACACAAATTTAAGATCATAATACTTATTTATGAGATCATGGAGAATTTTGTTGAAATCATGAGACTTATTTCTGATATAATGTGTAACATTGTTGAGATAATGATACCTATTTCTGAGATGATGAGACTTTTTTTGTGTTTTCCAGGGACGTATTCATGAAATCATGTGACTTATTTATGATATCATGGAGCTTATTAAAATCATGTTGAACATAAATTTCTAAGATGATTGACAATATTATTGAGATGATGATATCATTTTGAATTATTTATGATCAAGGCAATGGTAAATCCTCCAATGATGATTACTAGTCGCCTAAGTTGATAGAAGTATAGAAGTAGAAATGGGAAAAGAAAAAAAAAAGATCCGAGCATCATGAAAGATAAGGTTAATTGGTGTAGTAGTATCAAGTATGCATTGATGAGTTAATCATTTCTGGTTGTTGTTCGTTACCACTTGGAAACTCTGCAAATCCCGTTCTGCTTTTGTTCCTTTCGAGGAAAGAGAAAAAGCTAAAGCAGGTTCCTTCTCCAGCTCACACTACACTATTTACAGTTGTTGTACTCTTTCTTATTCCTCCCTCTCTAATCTCTCTCTCTCACTTCAAATACCACTAATCACACACTTCTCAAAATGCCGTAAACCGATCACAATGTCGTCCGACCCCACGCGCCGCCGCCACTGGTGCTGTTCCTTCACCACCCCTCCCCTCAGCCCTGACCACCACTCCTCCACAACCACCATTAAAAAGACCATAATACCCTCCTCTTCCCCTCTCTCACACAATAAGCCGGCGCCTCTAGCACGGCGGATAATCTCACCGGGTCGGGTCTCCCCAATATCCGACACTCCCCCTAACGAAATGCCAAAGCCTCCTCAATCATCATCAACCATCGCCAATTGCGACGACCGTGATTCGTCGGGAAATTTTGATGTGAGGTTGAATTTGAAAGGGAGGAACGGAGGATCCTTGGTTCTGGAGCTGAGTTCGGAGGTGTTGATCGTTAACAGCTCGGTGTTCGCTGATCTGATCAACAAGTTTCGAAGGAACTCCAACGGGCTGTGTAGGATTGAGCTGCCCGATGTGGAGAATGTTGCCGTGTTTAGGGAAACCATTGAGCTTATGTTTGAGGAGAATGTGGAGAAGAAACTTGTTAGGCTCGGGGTTTTTCGTGCCATTGATATACTCGAGGTACTTGCTTGCTCTGGTTCTGTTCTAATTTTTAGCTGGAATTTCAATTGTTTCTTAAATTTGAATTTTTAGCTAATAGATCTGCGAATATTCTCAAGTTTATCTGTTTGTTAGGTGTCAGCAGGAATCAAGTTTAGTGGGGGTGTTACATCGTGCTTCAAGTACATAGAAGCTGTACCTTGGACGGAAGAAGAAGAGGAGAAACTGAGGGAGCTATTGGCTAGACTTAAGTTTGACGACGCAGCAACAACAGGTATTTTGGATAGACTCTCTACCACCAGTTGTGTTGATGATCAGCGAACACTGGCCAAACAACTTATTTGTGCTGTAACCACCTGTACTAATTCCAGTTCTAGAAATGAAATTAAGTCTTTGGTGAAGGGACTACTGTGCAAAAGCTCGGTGTATGAAAAGAACCATTCTGATCTAAGTGGGGATGACATATTGACTCTGTGCAAGTCGTGTCTGAGTTCACTCGACAGTCTCTTTCAGGAGGCTTTTGGAACTGGTTCAGTTGAGAAGTTGTCAAGAAACAAGGAAAATAGATCTCTGCTGGAGTGTGTCTCAGTTCAAGTTGACAATTTGAATTGGATGCTTGACATTTTGCTCGATCGCCAAATGGCAGAGGATTTCGTCGAATTGTGGGCAAACCAAAGGGAACTGCTCAAGACGCATGAGATCGCGTCTCCAATTGTTCGGTATGAGCTTAGCCGTGTCTCAGCTGCTCTATTTATAGCAATGGGAACTAGCAGGCTCCATTGTCCATCAGAAACAAGGCTACAGCTTCTTCAGATGTGGTTTCGACCAATGCTATTGGATTTTGGATGGTTAAAGCGGTGCAAAAAAGGGCTTGACATGAAGGCATTGGAAGAGGCCATGGGCCAATCTTTGCTCACGCTTCCCTTACGAGAGCAGTATGAACTGTTCATGGATTGGTTCGGGTGTTTCTCTAAGAATGGTACTGATTGCCCCAACCTTAGCAAATCATTCCAAATCTGGTGGCGTAGATCTTTCCTTAAGGGCCCTGAAACCTTTTCGCGTGGAGTCTAACTGAAGTTTATGTCAGTGCTTCTGGTTTAGGGAGACAGCTTGTATTGTGTTTGAGCTCATATTAAGGTACTAAGGTACAAGTGTTCAATAATGTATTTATCAGGTATTTCTTAACAGTTCTAAAAGTGCTAATGTAATCAGAAGTTTTGTTATCTTCTGTTTTACTTCTGCAGTCATGCTTAATTATTCCGCTATTCGTCTTCTGAATAAATCTTTTGTTGCTTTGCTGGAATTATCATATGGTCTTGGTGTCTCATTTCTTTAAAATGTAGCTTCTATATACTTTGTGTTCATATTTATGTTCTCTAAATGCCATGGAGAAAAGAGCATTAGAAAACCAGCTGCATGTAGAATACATTGTGTAGTGGCACATGATAGTCTACATACACAATAGACAAGCACACTGACACTCATACATACATAGGTACATCGACACACACACACGCACGAGAGCATATGTTTAAATCTGTAAGATTGTGGAAAGAAACATTGACTCTGGATTTTGATTATAAGATTTTACAGTGTAAACCAAGATTTTGATAAAAAATATATGAATGAGAAGGATTCTGACATCTGTACAGGAGAATTATGCTTATCCATGAAATCACCTTACAATGCTTGTGGGGTCGTCGACACTATAAACCATAAGCAAACCTCATCTCGTTTTTGTCATCATTAAACCTGAAATTCTTCTTATGTTTTAGTTTCTGTTACATTTCTCATTTCTCTAGTACGTTACACTATAGAGAGTAGTATAGCCTGAGCTTCCTAGAAGTGAGTGAGGTCTCTATGTGAATAGTTTTGAAATAATACAGCTGTTGAAGAAAGCCATTATTTATAGTAACAATGAATTACCTTTCCACTGAAAATGAATCAAAGTTATGGTTGAATCAGTGAAATTGTGGGAAGAAACCTTGGGCATGGATTTTGATTAATATTTTGTTAAGATTTCACTGGGAACACCAAGTTTTCAACATTAATTATATGAATTAGAAGGATTTTGATATCCGTAGAGAGAAATTATGTTAATTCGTGAAATTAAGTGCCAATCACCTAATATTGCTTTTATTGGGGGGTTGGTCAGAGTATAAATCAAAAGCAACGTCATCCCTTCGTTGTCATCATTAAACCTGATGTTGTGCTTATAAGTTTCTGTTAGAGTTCTCATTTCTCTGCTACATTACATTGCAGAGAGTAGTAGTCTGACTTTCCTCGATGTGTCCGACAAATCCCTCTATTTCACGTGCAAACAGACATGCACATTTTGTCATCTGCTTGGGCTTGAGCTTGGTATTTCTTTGTTAATTTTGTCCCTTTTTCCTTTTTTTTTTTCTTCTTCTTCGTAAATTTAATTGAAATCATTTCTTTAAAAATAAGAATAATTGAAATCATTGAATTGTTGATATTTGGAATTTCTGTGGTATTCCAGATTCATTTTACTGGTCTCTTTATCTGTTTCAGTGTATATTTGGTATCTATGCCGTTGTATAGACTTCTTGATTCTTGGTTGTTTGCTTTCATGGTTAAAGTAGTCCTTACTGGTTAATTTGATTCTTCACTGAAAAAAAAAAAAAAAAAAGAAAAAAAAAAAGAGGAATGATTAGTCAGAAAGATGCATTCTTCCTTTCTAGTTTTCTTTTTCTCCAGGGGTTCGATTGAAAGGATGTTAGACTTAGACCTAACTTGACCAAAATTAATTTTCATTATTAGTTTGTGCTTTTGCTTACATATTGCTTGAGCTTCTGCAAGACCTTTGGATTTCTATGTCAAACATATCTGTAAGAATCAGATGGAAACTTATGACATTTGATTTTTGTGCAGCAAGCTCACATGAGTACTGAAAATCAAAACTATCCCCATCAATCTGCAATTTTTCATGAATCACGTTAAAGCTGCTTTGAATCAGCTTCTCCAAAGTCAGGTCAGATTCTGTATGCCATATTTTTCAGTTAAAAGCACCTTTCTCAACCTCATCCTTGGCTAGTAGAGGTTGGTTTGCTTTATCCTGTCCTTGTTCTTGTAGCACCTGCGTGTCTCATGAGTTGTGGTTAGGGGTCAGATAGGATTGTCACACTCTCCTGTGGCTAGACAATGTGTAAGATGCAAAACCTACCTCCAACCCGTGAGACAAAGTCAGTGCTAGAAGAAGAATAGCCAGGAAAGCAGCGCTTTCTAGCTAGTTAGGGGTCGGGTTGAGGAAGCATTACCTGGAAATGCTGGTCTCCAAAAGATAATGCGAACGGGGAGAGTTTTTTAACATCTGGAGCAGTACATATTTGAGCAGAAGAACAGGCCTAAGGTCCCCCCCCCCTCCTAACATGACTATTTGTTACTCTTGCAATAACCAAGTAAAGTTGCATCACTGGACAACAGAAGTCACTTCAGAGAGATTCTGATGTTTTTTCTTTTCCTTTTTAAATTTAATTGAAATCATTCTATTGTTGATAATACTATTAGGTATTTCTGCTTAGTGTTTTGAAATTTCTGTGGTATTCTAGATTCCTTAGAGATCGATAGTATCTCTTTATCTGTCTCAGTGAATGTTTGATATCTCAGCCTTGGTCTAGAGTCTCTAGACTTCTTGATTCTTTAAGAGGTTGATTGTTTTTCATGGTTAAATTTGTCCTTACTGAATGCTTAATTGGATTGTTCTGAAAAAAAGAAAAAAAGGAAAGGGAATGGGTTAAATCAGAGATATTTGTATCTTCTTTCTTCCTTTCTAGTTTTCGTTCTCTCCATGTGTTTGATTGAAAGGATCTTCGACCTAATTTGACCAAAATGAATTTATCTCATGTCATTTTGGGCATTTGCTTACATATGCATTAAGCTTCTCCAAGACCATCGGGTTTCTATGTCAAACTTATCTGCAAGAGTGAGTTGGAAACTTATGAAATTTGATTTTGGTGCAGCAAGCTCTCAGGAGTGCTGAAAATAAAAACTATCCCCATCAATCTGCAATTTTTCATGAAATCCTGGTGAAGTTGCTTTGAACCAGCTTCTCACAAAATCAAATCAGGTTCTGTATGCCAGATTTTTCAGGTAAAGCAGTTTCTTCAACCTAGTGCTTAGCTAGTAGTGGTTGTTTCCTTAATCCAGTCGTTGTTCTTCTAGCACTGGTCCAATCTCATGAGATACGGCTAGGGTTCATATAGGATTGTGGCTCTCTCCTGTGGCCAAACAAGTTCCTATGAATGGTTTCACAAGATGCAAAACCTACCCCCTACTCGTGATACCGGACAAGTGCTAGAAGTACAACAGCTGGATAAAGGAAATCAGCCCCTTCTAGTTAAGGGCCACGTTCAGGGAGCAGCCTTACTTGAAAACACTGGTGTCCAGAAGCTATGTGAATGGGAAATAGGTAAAGTGAGCTGTTCAAATCTGGAGCAGTACATTTTTTAGCAAAAGAACAGGCCCAAGAGATGATGGGTTAAGTGCCTTTGGAAATGGTGAACATGGTGGTCATATTCTCTATTTGCTTCGTTCTACATCTAGTTGGAATAGGGAATGGTCTTTGCTCTTATATGTTCATGCTTCCAACTAATAAGCTTTTGTTGCATTGGTCAGTGTAGACTGTAAACATAAATTGTGGCTATTAGCAAGGCCTGGCTTTTGTGATTTTTGCTAGTCTTAACCGTGATGGTTTTGCTTCGGAAGAACCTGGACCTTATAGATTGTTATTATTTTGTCAATATTCATCTCTTGCCAACTCTATGTCATCTTGATTTGGGGTCTTGTTAGTGAAACTCAAATGTTATGCATATGTTTTTGCAGATTCGTGAGATCAGGCAACACTGTTTTTGTTTTGCTTTTGCACCATATCAGGAGTAACTTGTAATACATCAGGATAATTGAATATTTTGGTGCTCACTTTCTTTACTATATTTGAGAAAGCTTATTGAGGTTTCCTCGTCTGATTTTGGAATATGTCCAGAGAACTCAGAGCAGAAACCTTTGGAGAAAGCTCCTCAGATTTTCAGCTTCTACCAGTCCTGGAAATTATAATTGCTTTTTTGGCAGAGGATGACAACACCTTAACTCTAACAAATAAATCAACAAAATGGCATACTTAAACCTGAACCTTAACAACTAGGAATCAATCCTTAAGTATCACAAAAAGATTGAAGATATTTATCAGTAGATCTGCCTCACTTCTTACCTTGAGAAGATTAGTTTCTAAAAGATGTTTGACCGTAAGTAAACTACTTCTGAATCAAATGTGATATGAGGATTCACATTCATAATTTGTTACTTGGAGTTGGGCTGAGAATGGAGTTTAAACTTATTACCTTTCCTTGTTCGTAGCTTTAATTTCATGTATCCATTCACACGTATATAAACCACAATACGCCCACCCCCACCTTCCTGGGTGACGAATTCATATTGCTTCAATTATGTAAATTAATTATGTATCAAGTCATACATTTGCTTTGCATGATCACAAGATATAGGTGACGTCATTTAGTGTGTCTGTTATATTAATAGTACGACAAAAACCTGTATACGGTATGACTGTAGGTATAAAATAAAGAGAAAATGAATTGTTTCAGGGACCTAGAGAGGACATGACGAAGAATTACCGAATATGCACGACTTTAGAAGGATGCCATCCTTAATCCCCCCCCCCCCCTCTTGATTATCATTCAGTATACGGTATGTACCAAGGTTTACTTAACATGTTGAGTGCCTTCATAAGGACATGGAGAGCATATAGAAGTGCATATTGCATACGATTTTGCACGATGAGATCACATTCGGCATGTTTTGCAAATGTCATGGTGTAAATGATCTGAGGCTGATAGAAGAATTTAAATCAAGTAATCAACAAAGAAGTGCACTCGGTGTGACAAGAAACTGAAGGCAATCAAGTATCTAACATGTGACAGGGTATTGAGGCTCTATGACATTCCTGCTGTCCTTAATTACTTTGTCCAGTCTCACCATCAACAACAGTTGACTTCTCCATATGTGGCTGTGCAATACTATTCAGATACTCAAAGTCACATTCCTCTTTTGACTGCCAAGAGAAGATCCAAGTTCTATAACCCAAACACAGGAACATGAATTGACAATATCTAAGAGATACTTTTTTCAACAAAACACAAAAAATATTAATAGTGTGGTGCATCACTGCATTATATTTATGCACTAGTTACTCTTATGCAATCATGATTCACAATTCAATACTCCATCCGTCCCATTACAATTTATCCAGTTTGACTTTTTTCGGTCAACATCTTTCAACTTTGACTCCTGATTACTCTTAAACTATAATGGTAAAATATTTAACAAAATTATATTATGAAAATATAAATACTAAAGTTTCATAATATAATTTTATCAAGTATTTTATCATCAGAAGAGGCTACTGTAGTTTTTGATCTTGCTTCACAGTGTTTACAATATGAACCAGAGAGCGGCCAAAGACCAAAGATCTTGTTTCTATATACCCTTGCTCCATTGCAGAATAAACCTGAAGTGAGTTTTACGTCCACTAATCTTCAATAAAGTATTTTTTTCGCTGATATGGTGCTTAATTTCCAAAATATCTACTTCACGTGCACTGATCTTCAAGATAAAATGCTTAGTTTCCAGATTTGTACGTATTTCACGGTGAATGATGATACTGATTTGTAAATGTAATTGAGTGGCTTTCTATGCAATGACTGCATCTGTATTGTACTTGCTTAATATTCATTACCATTTCTCCTGAAATTATAAATGATTAACAAATTTGCAATAGGTCCCATCTTATGTGATGCTGGGGATTCTGAAGCGTGAGGAAGCGCCATCTACCCCACCACGCCCTCTCTCTCCAATGGGAGATGCATGTTCACGTATGGATGTCACTGCCATCCATCAATTTCTGGTAATGCAATACTACAAAGATGATGAGGGAACCAATGAGGTAAGCCGTTAGCCTGATTTTGCAATACCTGATGTGCTGATATATATATTCAGACTCATGGTCATGAATGACTACAGTTGTCTTTCCAAGGATGGACTCAAGAAATGAGAGATATGTTGGACGCAAGGAAAAGAGGGGACTTGGCATTCTGCAATGAAAAAGATTTCAAAACTGCAATAGACTGTTACTCTCAGGAACTTGGTCTTAATGCTTTTAACTTCTTGAACAAGGAAGAACTCATATTTTATGAGAGCCAGTGTATCTGATTGACTGATTCTATCCCATCTCAAGCACACTGCACACCAATGCATAAAACTCGTCAAAAAAATAAAAAAAAAAGAAAAGAAAAGAAAAGAAAAGAAAAAAGATTTACGAGTGCAGCAATATTTGTCTGTTCTGAGACTGTATTTTATTTATGCACAGTACATAGACGTAGGCACATCATATCACCTACTGTGCACGCACGAAGAAGCCTTTGCTATCTGATGTGTGACCAGGCAGATGCAGCCCTCCGAGATGCAATGCAAGCGCAATGTATCCATCCTGATTGGTCGATGGCATTCTATATGCAGGCGGCTGCCCTAGCCAAGCTCAATATGCACAAGGATGCCACAGACATGTTGAACGAGGCAACCATGCTAGAGGAGAAGAAGCAACAAGGTGGAAAAGGATAAGTGGCGTTTAGGTGCATTTTTGGGTTGGTGATCACAGTGTTTCTGTATCATTTGGTTTGGGAGTGAATGTTGTCCGGCAGCTGTACATAAGGATAAGGGAAGACAGATACACCTAAAACATGCGGAAATAATTGTGCTATCTTTCTAATTGTGTATAATCATCAGTATTTAATCTAGAAGAGTTCTTATTTCTACAGAAATGGACAAGGAATCAGAGGAAAAAACACAGACTTTTCCGGGTCAAAGCTAAAAAAAGTTTTTATTTTTATTTAACATTTTAGTTTGTTAACTTTTTCAATAATCCGTTTGACTTTGAATTAATACCAAATCGTACTGAAAAAATATTCAAGTACATTGCATTGGAGAGATTAGTCTAGATGTGTTATTTGGGCCGTTCACAGAACACCCTGTCAAAATGAACAGCCCGGCACGACCCGTTTAAAATGAGCCCGGCTATATGGGTATACTTTCAGTGGCCCGGCACAGCCCAACCCATGAACAATTAAGCCTGGTAATGTGATAACCCGTAGCCCGTATCAGTCCGACACATTTAGCCCGCTTATTTTAAGACTGATTATGAAATTATATTTGGATTTTTTAATTTGGGTTGTTAAATTGTAATTTATCTTAGCCCAATTCAAGTCCAGAAAACCCATTAGGTTAATAACGCGTGTCAATGTGTTTACTTCTTTCATTTCATGGAATACATGATTCTTCGCCAATGCGATTGCTAACTTGTTATCACAATTGAATTGTTGATATTTGGAATCTATGTGGTATTCCAGATTCATTTTACTGGTATGTTTGGTATCTATGCCGTTGTATAGACTTCTAGATTCTTGGTTGTTTCCTTTCATGGTTAAAGTTGTCCTTACTGGTTAATTTGAGTTCTTCACTCAAAAAAAAAAAAAAAAAAAAAAAGGGGAATGGTTTAGTCTGAAAGATGCCATTCTTCCTTTCCACCTTTCTTTTTCTCCATGGGTTAGATTGAAAGGATGTTAGACCTTACTTGACCACTGACGGATAGACATGGGTCCAGTGGGGTCACTGGACCCCCCCGAACTTCCACTTTCTGTGAAAAAATAAATTTTTTACTTAATTTTGTATTTTGACCCCCCTCTTAAAATTATAATTTTACATTGTTGACCCCCCCTAAATATTGAAAAAATTATCCTTTACTAATTCTTATTTTATTTTATATTAAAAATTAATATATTATGGTAACTTAGTTACACTACGACCCTGGTGAAAATCCCTCCTGGATTCGCCACTGAACTTGACCAAAATTAATTTTTCTCATTATTAGTTTGTGCTTTTGCTTACAAATTGCTTGAGCTTCTGATAGACCTTTGGATTTCTATGTCAAACATATCTGTAGGAATCAGATGGAAACTTATGACATTTGATTTTGGTGCAGCAAGCTCACATGAGTACTGAAAAATCAAAACTATCCCCATCAATCTGCATTTTTTCACGAAATCACGTTAAAGCTGCTTTGAATCAGCTTCTCCAAAGTCAGGTCAGATTCTGTAATTTACACGGAGGACGGAGACATAAGGGACTAAAACTGCAATTTACCCTACCTCCAACTCGTGAGACAATCAGTGCTAGAAGTATAGCCAGGAAAGCAGCGCTTTGTAGCTAGTTAGGGGTCGGGTTGAGGAAGCATTACCTGGAAATGCTGCAGGTCTCCAAAAGACATGCGAACGGGGAGAGTTTTTTCACATATGGAGCAGTACATAGTTGAGCAGAAGAACAGGCCTAAAGTCACTTCAGTGAGATTCTGATGTTTTTTCTTTTCCTTTTTAAATTTAATTGAAATCATTCTATTGTTGATAATACTATTAGGTACGTGATTTCTGCTTAGTGTTTTGAAATTTCTGTGGTATTCCAGATTCCTTAGAGATCGATAGTATCTCTTTATCTGTCTCAGTGAATGTTTGATATCTCAGCCTTGGTCTAGAGTCTCTAGACTTCTTGATTCTTTAGGAGGTTGATTGTTTTTCATGGTTAAATTTGTCCTTACTGAATGCTTAATTGGATTGTTCTGAAAAAAAGAAAAAAAAGGAAAGGGAATGGGTTAAATCAGAATATGTCCTCATGACCAAGTAAGCTTTATATGTCGTCATAATCGATTTAAGAATTCTAAAATATATCGCTTTGATTCATATAACATATTTACAATACTGGTATGAGTGAATTAGAACGCGTTAATCTTTGCAAACACCAAATATTAATCAAGATATATGTGTAGTAGCACAAAGAAATTAATATTTTTCTAAAAGGATTAAATAAACAATATATTTAGATAAATTAAAAAAAAAAAAACTAAAGTAAGCTATCCCTAAAAGGAAATCATTCTAAAATTTCTTCTTAATATATAGTTTTGCCTTTTAGGCAAACCTTTACAGTTTTGACCCAGTTTTAATCAAAATATCATAGTAAAACAAAGTAATTAGTATTTTTCTTAAAAATATAATAGACCATAAAAATATATACACTAGTGGCCCTAAAATATAAAAATGATTTACACTTAAACATTCCAAACAACTCCCCTCCCCCCTAACACATAAATTCAGGAACTAGGGTTTATTTTATTTTGCAGCCACATTTTGAACATACACACCGAAATATTTTTAAAAAATTAGAACATTTATTGCTGGAGAGCTTCAAAATCAATAGAATTGTTATAGAGCAACAAAAAACATGGATTCTAGCAATTCAACAGTTAGGGTTTTGGTTCTTCTGACATTCACCAACAGGTATATGAGATTTAGTATGATTGAACCCATGTTTGTTTTTTTGGTTTAGTTGTTTTTATGGTATGTTTATAATTTTAATTTTTTGTTAACAATTTATATGAAACAAAATTATAGATCTAACCATTTTCTAAAATAAAATTAGGGGTAGAGAAAAAGTTTGTGATTTCTTTTAATTTTTTGTTCTTTAAATGGATTGATTTCATTAAAATAGTTTATGTATATGTTTTTTAGCAACTTATATGATTTTGGCTAAGGTGCATTTGTGTGACAATATTAGACTCATGTGCCAGAGATTTAATTTGTTCTTTAGATTAATGTTTACAAAATTTCTCTCATGGACTTGATCTTCAACAAATCCGGGATCGTCTATTTTTGAACAATTTACATAAAAAAATTGCATATTAAAAACAGTGGAACATATTCAACATTTCACATATTGATTTTATATGATTTATTAAATGACTGGATTTTGTTTTATTCACTAAAACATAGTCAATTAAATACCTTTGGGTTGGAAGATTGAATTTATATTAAGCTAGTAAGAATGGTTCCACTAAAACAAACTTTTAATCCGTTATAACTCTAAAGCTTAATTAACAATTGTTTGTAAGGAAGTCGCAAATTCTTACATATAGACAACATAATGAATACGAGAGCGCCAATAACATAAACCACACAACAACTAATTTATTTTATTTCATGCATATTTCATTTTTTTCTTTTAAAAGGCAAAACAAAATTTTATTCAGTAAAGAATATCTACACACTATTAGACAAAAACAAACTTTAGCACATAATTCCTGATACCAAATCAATGAATTCAAGCATATAAGATTTAGAGATTGTCTTCTCTAAGTTTTTCTCATTTGTTGATACCTTATGGAATGATGATGTCAAAAATGCTAAAATAGAAGAACCTGTGTTTCAGTGTAAGCCATTAATTTTATCTTGTTCAAACTAAGCATTTCAGACTTCTTGCATTTAATTTCAACTATTTGGAAGATTGACATATATGTTAACCTTGGGACAGGTCAACAGTAGTTCTTCATATTCAAAATCTGTAGTTAGAGAGGCACCTTGGGATACGACGTTACTTGGCTGGAAATGTCCTCCAAAGGTATGCTTTATCATTCGTTTAAGTGATCTTTCCTAGCTTGACATATGCTTTCAAGTAACTGAGCTGCTTTCCATGTTTGTTTAAAATAGATTGTCTTGAATTCTCGTTGGCAAGTCGCTGCTGGTGAAGAGGTTCAGAAGAAAAGAGAACCAAGAGTTTTGGAAGCTGATTACACTAGGTATATGCCTAGAAAGTAAGTATCTATCTTCATGATTGCAATAATTTGATATAAGCCCACTGTGTTATATATGCACCAAGCATCCCTGTCATTTATTTATTTATTTTTGCGCATATCCTCATGTTTGTGCAAACTTTTTACCAAACTTCTCTCAAACTCTGCGCATACACTCATGGATTGACACGCAATGAAAATGTTAAAAATACTCCCTCCGATTAATATAAATGAAGTTTTGGCTATTTCCCCATATTGCATTTAGTTGACGTTTTGTACTGTTGATCCATTTCTTTATTGTTCTTTTTCTTGGTGTAGTAAACTTTGTTTAATTTCTTGTCCTCCCATTGGACAACTATAAATGTTTGTAATGGTAGTAGTGTTTATTTTTAATATTAAATAGCACTAATATGAGGTAATGATGGCCACAATTACTTTTCTTAATATTTGTGGCAAGTGTAAAACGTCATCTCTATATTAAATCGGAGGGAGTAGTATGCTCGTGCATTTATTGTTCTCAACTTAACCAATGTGGTATTCTCCAATTCTGGGACAGCTCCTTTGTGTCTGATGCCACGAGACGTGAATGGTACCAGTGGCGAAGGTACTGGGGGTCCAGTGGGGTCAATGGACCCCGCTGAACCTGGCCCAGTACCTATATTAGTATTATAAAAAAAATTTTTTTTATTAAAAATACTATTTGGACCCCCCTGAAAATATAAAAATACTACTTGGAGCCTTGGAGGCATTACTATTAGTTCTGATTAGTACTCATTATTTTTTGCTATATATAAAAAAAATTGCTATATGTTAGTAGGCATTACTTTTTTTTTTTATATAAATATAAATATAAAAATTTGCTATATTAAACTGAAATATCATGACAAATTATTTACACTACGCCCCCGGTGAAAATCACTCCTGGATTCGCCACTGAATGGTACGATGATTGCAAAACTCCAATTATACTGACAGAACCAGAGTCGACTTCATCCAATTATGAGAACCAGTCTGTGGATGAATCTGTTCTGGAAATGATAAGCAAGCTAAGAGGGGATGAACAAATAGTTGCTTCTGCGTTTCTTGCTTCCCTTGCTGCTGTCTTGCAAACAAAGTACCAATGTGATCCAGATGAAATGTTCAGATTTCTTGGCAAGGCAGAAACAACAGCAAAACTGATTGGAGCATACCGGCTGCATGCCAAGCCTGACTCAACACCAGCAGCAGGAGCATTAAATTGTTCAAGCGCAGGGAATGTATCTGCACAAGCCTCTCCATCGCATGTCAGCGCAGGGAATGTATCTGCACAAGCCTCTCCATATCAAGTAAGTGCTGGATTACTAAATTATCAAGAGAGGAAGAGAGCACTGGTAAGAACCTATGGCGGTCTGAAGTCTGAACCCTTCCAGGTCGAATTCAAGTGTGGAAGTTGTCAACATGGAGATTACTGACTCCAATGTGGTCCAGCCAGTGACTCCTTTAAATTTGGCCTGCCCTAGTACAAGATTCAATGAAACCTCTACAGCAGCTGGAGTAGTGCAAGCAGGTCCGCCATCTATATTTTCACGTGCAACTAGTTGGCAGAGCCCTTTCCCATTCCCACCACCTGCCGCCATTCCACCACAAATGGACTTGACATCTTTGATTTTGCATTACTCAGTGCAACATGCCATCCATTTCCAAAATGTTGCACCCATCATACATAATCCCCACTACATAAGACCTTCAGGTAATCATCCTTTACCATAAATGCTTCACTGACCATGTCGAGACCAAGCTACCTAATACCTGGTATCAATCTTAATGTTCCAAGGCGCCCACTGAGAGGTTTCCATAGACCTTCTATGGGAGATGGTCAAGCTATGGAGGATCCAGCAGTTAAGCGGATGAAGTATTTCCGTCCGCCTGGAAAGCAGTGATGCATTCGCACAGGTCCGAGTAATGGGGCTTTGTTTGTGGTTAATACTGTTCACATGCTGGTATATTGTTGTTGTAATGCAAATTGTTCATCTTTTCTAGCTAGCCAAACTGGATAATTTATTCTATGAATCATGTACTGAATGAGAATTTGCAGGGGGGCCTTTCAATGCACCTGTGATAAGTTCCATATCCTCAGTCAGATATATGGAATTAATAATTATTTTTATTCACATCCGGCATTAAAGGATTTATTAAAGTTCGACTCCTTTGGCCCTTGCAACCATTTTTAATGATATCATATATTATTCATTTGCATTGATATAAATACAGTATGAAACTAGCTATAATTTAATTCCATAACCAAATTATTTTATTTGTCAAATTGTTGGAATCCTTGGTTTTCTGTTCCAACAAGAAGTATGAGAGTTGACTTCAACCATTATGTTAATTTTCAAACTCTTGTTTATGATTACCTCCAACTAGAGATGACTCTTGAGTTGCAGGTGTGGCTTATAATTTTCTTGAAATTAAAAGTATGATAGTTTTGGATCTTTTAATTTAGGTGAAATTCTATTGTCTTGACTACCTATAGCGCACCCTGTGCGACTAGAGTGCATTTTAGTTCTCTGGCTGGAGCCATGGTCACGAGTGTTTCTCACACTGCACTGCTACATTTGGGAGGGCAGTCTACTGCTAGTGATATATACACTTGGAACCCAGAGCTTCATTGGAATTTCTGGGGCTTTCACATTTCTGATGCAGCTCATCCCAGAGCTTGGAACCCAGAGCTTCATTGGAATTTCTGGGGCTTTCACATTTCTGATGCAGCTCATCCCCTTGACACCATATAGTGAATGCTAGAAGAGGCAAAGGCTTTAGGGCATCAAACTGATGGTGTTACTCCAAGTAATCTGCTAAATTTTAGTAATGACACCATCCGTGAAAGTTTAATGACATGGGATGGTATTGAATGCATTTATGTGGACAGTTTTGACAAGGAGACATCAGTACGAGTTTGCCCACCGTACCCCAAGTGCCACCACGCCCCAGATCGCTGATGGATTTAATGAAAACCCTGAAGAACCCTGCTTTGACATCGACGACCTGGTTGAACTTTTAGGGTGAAAGTTTTCCATGTTAGGGAAAACATTTAAGAACAAAAGATCACTTCATTTTTTCCCCCAGAAATCCTGACTAGTTCTAGCTTTGAAGCTCATAATAGTTCGTTATGGACAGTACGTGCTTTACTGCTGTTATCTTGTTTTATTTGGGCAGTTTACTCATTGATTTCCAGTATACACAGAAAACAAAAAGACTATCTGTGAGATTTTTGTGAAACTATCAGTTATTTTTTTTTTTTTCATAGGTTGCATTGCTGCTCCTTGCAACTTGAAACTTAGCTTGCTAAGTATAGGGAATCCCTAAGTATGGTAATACGAATGGATTTGGTTGAAATTGTAACTACAAGTGGTATATTTATAAGCTGTTTGTGGGTGATGGCGAAATGACTTGGACTGGCTCCCAAAGTTGTCAACAAAATATATGATGGATATGTTTGTGACATCAAATAGCACCCAAAAAGGAAAACCATAATATAATATAAGATCGCTATAAAAATATTTTCGTTACACACTACAATTGATATTTTGTAACTGTTCTTTAAAATAGTTGCACTAAAGGACTAATTAAACTCTGCGCGCTTTTGCCCTGATCTCTAGCCCTATCCATTGATGGAGTTGTAGTAGATTTCAGACCTCTATCGTGACATGAACGACTTGTTTTTCTTTTAATTTCAAGTATTAATGTTTGCAATGGGCAAGTTTGAAATAGTTAACAGATAGCTTATATAAATAAGGTTAAACAGTAGATTATGTGTAGAATTTTACTTATGCAAATTTGGAATAGTTAACGGATCGAGTTGTGAAAGTTTCTAGCTAGCTTGTGAAAGTTTCTAGCTTCCTAATCTTTAACATTTTTTTAATAATTGAACCATTACAATTTCACAAGCAGCATTACAAAGCTAGGAATAAACTCAAAGCTAGGAATAAACTATAAATAATCCCGCACTTGGCGAGAATTGAACCTATGACCTCTAGTGTCATGACACCTCAGTCTAACCAATTGACTAATCTTTAACATTAGACTATGTGTACTTTTTTCTATAATAAACCAGAGGATGTTTTGGTAATTTTTCCAACAAAATATTACACTAACCCTAAAATACAGGCCACCCTGCTGCCCCCTGTCTTATGAAACGCTTGCAGCAGCTCTACATCTCTTCCTCTCCCCAACACGCTAAAGCCAGTCGTTGATAACACAGAGCGCTAATCCTTTCTCGGTGGTGGCAAAGAAAATGATTCTCAAGCGTAATGGTTCAGATTCCCGCTCACCCAAGCTGACTGATGGTTCTGAGAAGAAATCCAGCTCGGTTCCAAGGCCTAATCGCCAGCAGGTAACAAAAAACATTTAATCCATTCAGATCATTTGATGTAACATGCTCTTGTTATTCAGCTCCATTCCATGATTTTTTTTCTCCTTTATAGCTTGTTTGCGTTGAACCACTTTGCATTCTAGCTCTGTATGCTTGCTGTGTATATACTAGATAGGAAAAAATATAAATAAAGGAAACGTTGCGAAGCAGGCCAATCTGAATGTATGTGGCAGATATAGAAGATAGGTGATGTTAGTTTTTATTCTTGTCTACTTGCCTGGTGGAGCTGAGACTTGGTTTCATGTAAGAGAAGTTGTAGAATGTATAGTGAGTATATGAATGATATGTTTGCACAAATAAGCACTCACTAAAGGTCATTTTTGTTGGCAAATAGGTGATTTCTTTGCGCAAGAATTGTCCTGCAAAGTTTGGTGTTAACTCAGAGGCTTCGACGACGTCTAAGGTTACAATACCGGCAAAACATCTTGGGTGGTATGTTGCTCTTGACAGGAAACCATCGGAACAAAAATTCAAATTCCCAATTCCCCGGACTAAATGGAAATGTCCTCCCAAAGTAAGCCATTTAATTACGTCATGTTGAATTTTATTGAGGACTTTCCACATTTGAGAGATGGCCTCAGCTATTTACGTCATGTCGCATTCTTTTTTAATCTTTCCAACTTCGAGACATGGTCTAACATGTATTTTCTGCATTAATTTCCCTTCAAATGTACAGTTCAATTTGAATGTTGATTGGCAAACTGCTGCTGGAGAAGAGAGCCAGGAGATAGAGGTTCAAAGGCTTAGGGAAACTACAGTTGTAGAAGCAAGATATCCAAGCCTTTCTGATATACCTCCAAGGTAAAGTTTCTCTTAGTTAAACACAATTTCATAAAACCTGTGTTTATCCTCCCAGATACCCTGCCCGAACACCCCCCCCCCCCCCTCTTCCAAATTCCCGGCCATACCCAAATTTGAAAATGTGTGGTCACTGACTCAGAGTTCTTAAAATCACAAGGAATATTGATGCAATATAACTAACTCGACAATTTGGAGAAGGTTACATATAACAAATAGAGTGTTCATGCATTTTACCTATTGATATATATATTGCTGGGCTATTGTTTACAAACTGACAAAATGCACTTTTCTCATATCTTCACCTAGCCCCTTTCTTAGTCTGGATGCTGGATGCGAATTTCATGATGATAATGCGCAAGTAACTATCATTCCGCTTGAAGAAGTGGAAGGAGTAAAATCAGCACGGCCCCGGTTAACTCCTTCCAAACTGTCCATTTCTCATAACCAACATGCTGAGAATGAATCTATTCTGGGCCAACCAAATAAGATGGAAGGTGGTGACAATCCTAGTACGGTTGCTTCAGGTGCTTTTTCTATTGTTTCTGCACTCATGGAAAACAGCGGGTGCTTTGTCAACAAACTGCTGTTCAGCATGCTTAGCAACCCAGTTATTATCAAAAATCTGATTTTTGAAAATGGAAAGAAAGAGAAAGAACCTCCATCTACATGCTTCCCCTCCTTAAGTTCGATTTCCTTTCCAAGATCAGATTCAGATGGTAATAAACATCGATACATTGAACCATTGCTTAAAAAAATCCGTTCCATCTTATTTCCAGAGTTGGAGAATCAATCCCATGGCCTTCCTAACCCAGAGATTGAAAGAGCAGTCAATATTTTCACTAAGACTGTTGAGGGACATGCAAAAATGTTCATGTCAAAGTCTGTTGGTCCCTTCCTAAACTCCAAGGCTTATAGCATGCCTCCTAGAAAGGATTGGGCTGAACCCAATTCACAACCTGCACCCCATGGCCTAATACATTCCACCCCAAGGTCTAATATGGAACATTCCACACCAAGGCCTAATATGGAAGACATTAATAAAATCACAAGTGAGTGTTGGGGGGTAATGCCAGTAGCTCCCCTGGTTCATCCATCTGCAAGAACAAGTGTGGAAAAAATGAATGAAGTAAATAGCTATAATCCCTCTCTGTTGCCCAGCCCCCCAATGGATGCTAATGGATATGCCTTCACCAGTGCAATGGACCGGAATTATTCCTCAGAAGGTATGTTTAGATCTTCTGCATCTCCTCCAATCAATGACTTCAATTATTACAAGCCTCTAGTCAGCCAGCATGGACAAATGCAAGGAACTGGTCAAGTGCCATTATACTTTGGCCAACCTTCCAATCATAAAGAAGTGCCACAAGTGTCAAATGAACTCGATCTAAGAATTCAGCGGCCTGCAGGTATGCAATTCAATAGCTCGAGGGACTTTCAAAAAGATCCCGGTTTCTCTTATATGCATAATAATACAGTAACACATACGAGGGGTAGTGGCGTGATGGAGGATCCTCGTGCAAAGAGGATGAGAATGTGATACACCTGACAACAATTACCGGGGCGATTACAATGGTAGAGCGATAGGGTTGTAGAGGAACAACCAATGATCTGGAGAAATGGTAATAGCAGAATTTTGTATGTACAAGTTTCGATCTAGTATGCCCAGAATTCCCCGTTGAACCAAATACAGTGCTCCTGATCATTAAATGGTTCCCCTTTTTGGTTAACTAAATGAGATAACTTTCCTTTGTTTTGATGATTTCAGATTATGCTTAGATTTAGACGACTGTGTTTCAGTAAAATCTTCTATATGAACTGTTGTTGAGCCCCATGATATTCTGACTTCTGAATTCGGATCGGGAAACAAAAGTGTTTTTATGGGGGGGGGGGGGGGAAACGAGTATGATAACCTGTATTACACAAATTGAAAATTTGAACGAAGAATCTAACTAAACAAAAAACGTTACGCGGTGATAAAATGCACTCTACTGGTAACATGAATATATGCTAAAAATGAAAGAAACACGAGAAGAACGTATGTTTTAAGCACAAGTGTGATGGTTAACATAAATGAAGGAGAGTTTTGAGGTAGAGAGAAATCAGCAGAGAGGGCAAGCTAACTGTAGTGACAAACTGGATAATTTATTCTATGAATCATGTACTGTATGAGAATTTGCAGGGGGGGCTTCAAAGCAGTGATAAGTTCCATATCCTCAGTCAGATTGTTATGGCATTACTAATTATTTTTATTCATCCGGCATTAAAGGATTTATTAAATTTCGACTCCTTTGGCCCTTGCTACCATTTTTAACGATATGATATATTATTCATTTGCATTGATATAAATACAGTATGAAACTACAATGTAATTCCATAGCCAAATTATTTTATTTGTCAAATTGTTGGAATCCTTGGTTTTCTGTTCCAACTAAGTATGAGATGAGTTAACTTCAACCATTATGTTAATTTTGAAACTCTTGTTCATGATTACCTCCAACTAGAGATGACTGTTGAGTTGGTGTGGCTTATAATTTGCTTGAAATTAAAAGTATGATAGTTTTTTGGCTCTTTTAATTTAGGCAAAATTCTATTGTTTAGACTACTTATAGCGCACCCTTAATTTGCGAGTAGAGTCCCAAGAACAACAACAATAACATTTATTTGTTATTTTCACTTTTCTACAACGGAATTGTGTTCTGTTGATGATTACCAACGCCACTATCACCAACAGTTTATCCAACCGAAAAAAATTGTTGGCGAAGTTCAACACCAACAGAATAACAACAAAATTTTAAGTTGGTACTGCCCAGTTTTTTTGTAGATGAGTTAACTTCAACCATTATGTTAATTTTGAAACTCTTGTTCATGATTACCTCCAACTAGAGATGACTGTTGAGTTGGTGTAGCTTATAATTTGCTTGAAATTAGAAGTATGATAGTTTTTTGGCTCTTTTAATTTAGGCGAAATTCTATTGTTTAGACTACCTATAGCGCACCCTTAATTTGCGAGTAGAGCTCACTAGTTCTCTGGCTGGAACCATGGTCGTGAGTGTTTCTCACACTGCATTGCTAAATTTGGGAGGGCGGTCTACTGCTAGTGATATACACTTAGAACCCTGAGCTTCATTGGAGCTTCTGGGGTTTTCACATTCTGATGCAGCTCATCCTTGCCACCCCCCTGACACCATATAGCGAATGCTAGAAGAGGCAATGGTTTTAGGGCATCAACCTGATGGTGTTACTCCAAGTAATCTGCTAAATTTTAGTAATTAATGATGGGATGGCATTGAATGCATTTATGTGGACAGTTTTGAACCAGGAGACATCAGTACGAGTTTGTCCACAGTAGTTCAAGTGCCACCATGCCCCCAGATCGCTGATGGATTTAGCGAAAACCCTAAATATCCCTTCTTTGACATCGACGACCTGGTTGAATTTTTATGGTGAAAGTTTTCCATGTTAGGGAAAACATTTAAGAGAAGAAAGATCACTTCATTTTTTTCCTTTTTCTTTTTGCAGAAATTCTGACTAAACTTATAGCACATTATGCGCAGAATTTTGATATTATGCCTACTGATTCTAGCTTTGAAGCTCATAATAGTTCGTTATACACAGTGATTTACTGCTGTTATGTTGTTAATTTCTTTGGGAAGTTTACTCATTGATTTCCAGTTAATACACAGAAAAAAAAACTATTTGTGAGATTTTGTGTAAGTATATTGTTTATTCTTGTTCATAGGTTGCATTGGTGATCCTTGAACTTGAAACTTAACTTGCTAAGTATAGGTAATACCTAAGTATGGTAATATGAATGGGAATTGAAATTGTAACTACAAGTAGTATATTATGAAACTGTTTGTGAGATGATGGCGAAATGGCGGCTTGGACTAGCTAGCTCCCAAAAGTTGTCAACTAACGTATGATGGATATGCTTGTGACATCAAATAGCACCAAAACGGAAAATCATAATATAACATAAGATCGCTATAAAAATATATTCGTCACACTCTAGAATTGATATGTTGTATCTGTTCTTTAAAATAGTTGCAATAAAAGGACAGCTAGTTAAACTCCGCTATAGCATTTCCCTGAGCTCTAGCCCTATCCATTGATGGAGTTGTAGTAGATTTAAGACCACTATCGTGACATGAACGACTTAGTTTCCTTTTTCAATTTTTTTATTTTTCTAATAATGTTTGGGACGTTACATGGGCAAATTCGAAAGCGCGAATTTGAAATAGTAACTAACAGATTGCTTATAAATAACTAAGGTTAAACAGTAGATTATGTGTAGATTTCACTTGTGCAAATTAATTTGGAATAGTAAACGGATGTAGTTGTGAAAGTTTCTTGCTTCCAAATCTTTAACATTTGATTATTATATTATGTGCACTTTTTTCTATAATAAGCCAGGGGATGTTTTGGTTCCTCTCCGCCAAAATCCAGTCGTTGATACACACATAATCCTTTCTAGGTGGTGGAAAAAAAAATGGTTCTCAAGCGAGATGGTTCAGATTCACGCTCACTCAAGCTGATTGATGGTTCTGAGAAGAAATCCAGCTCGGTTCAAAGGCCTAATCCCCAGATAACGAAACAAAGTTAATCAATTCAGATCATTTAATGTAACATGCTCTTGTTCGATTCATCTCCATTCCATGATTTTTTTTCTTCTTTAGCTTGCTTCCGTTGGACAATTTTGCATTCTTTGTATGCTTGCTTTGTGTGTATATATACTAGATAGGGAGAAAAAAAAAAAAAAAAAGGAAATTTTGTGAAGTAGGCCAATCTGATTGTATGTGGCAGATATAGATAGGTGATGTTAGTTTTTTATTCTTGTCGTCTATTTGCTTGGTGGATCTGAGACTTGGTTTGATGTTAGAGAAGTTGTAGAATGTATGGTGAGTATATGAATGATATCTTTGCGCAAATAAGCAGTCTCACTAAAGGTCATTTTGGTGACATTGGTGGTGTAGTCCAAGAGTGATCGCACACTAACGTCTCATGCCACGATAGGTTTTCATATTAGTAAGAAACTGTTTTTTTCGTCTGAACATAACTGAACAGAATTGAACTGGACAGAACTGAATGAAACTGAACAGAATTTATTTGTAGTATAAAATATAACTAAACAAGTCTGAACAGAACCAAACTGAACTGAAAATAATGAGATTTCATATGATATGCCATTTATTTCCGTATGTATAATGGTATAGTTTACATCATATCCTTTCAAAAAAAAAAATTATATATAGGAAAGATTTAAAATTGAAGTGTACACATTAAAAATGAAAATCTTTTTAATAAGCATAGAAGCATTGTTACATTATTATTTGTTCTTCATGATAAACTCACATGTTTTTCTTAATTTTTATTGAGTGAAATGGGAAACTATATTCACATATTTATTATCCAAGGAGGCATCCACGCCATGTACCATACTCCATTTATGTGTATACCATCCTTCTCTGCTTTCCAATTACAATGATGTGCATCATCGCATGGAGAAACAAGCCAGCCAGCATCGAAGACATTAAAAAGTACAAACTTATTACCCCATGCAACCTTGCAATAGAATACAGTATGAAGTGGTATGGCACAAAAGTGGAAGTGAAAATCTTGTTTTGGCTTCAAATAATGATCACCAAGGTTGTCATCTCCTGATTCGCAGTGCAAGAACATAGTTGAATTTTGAGGGGGTACATTTGGAGGAAGATTATTAGCAATGCTAACAAAAGTTGTTCTGACCATGAAACAACCTCGACCTGAGTGAAATAGAGTTGTGAAGATAATGAGAACTACACATAAATGGTGTTTTATCATGGTATTCAATTTATTTTGAGAAAATATGAAGGAGAAATATGCAGAATATATATACAAGAAAGGATACAACACAGTACGTAATCTTGAACAAATGCATACGGCCTTTCTAAGGCTTTTTGTAACCTTATGGAATATTACTATAGCATATTCTATAAAATTACATGTAGATGAAACTATTTATTTTGATGTTATACTATTTTTAAACGTCCTCCTTTTTTTTTCTCCTTTTTTAAAAAAAAAGGAGAATGTGTGTCTCAAAATACTTTTAAATCAAACAGAAATAATTGGTCTCAAAATGTTATATAAGGACCACCTTTAGGGAGAGAAAAGAAATAAATAAAAAAATTCAAAAATCAGAGATATGGATCCAGAATTTTTTTGATTTCATAATTGCATGAGGGTTTTGTATACCACATTAATTATGTCTTGATGTAATTCTCTTTGATATTACTACTACTATATAGAAAAACTTCTTTCTATTAACTTCTTTTGAGCAAACAATGATGGTTATAGGGTAATAAATATATATTCGGCATATCACAAAACAAGGGTTGCCTGCGTATGTGGTGTAAGAAAAGAAAGTGTTTATGATGTCAAACTTCGTAGATGTTTACAGTTTAAAAGTAGTTTTGGGGTTTTCCTTTTGTCCTTACATATTGTACAAATTCCTATTCATTTTTGTAGAACACATTGTTGATTGTTATACTTGATTGAAGTCTGGTACCAGCCCCTCCTGTTCTTTTAGAAGCGAAACTGGGTGGTAGTTTATGTTTAGGTGGTGAGGTAGCTTTGTTTAATTAGCTCTCTTGTTTCGATTTGTCCGGGCGTTTGTGCTTAGGCAAAGGTTGTTCTTTTTACTACCGTGTAGATTTGCTAGTGGTTGCTTGCACTCTTCGTTGCATTCTTTCGAGCATTCCTTATGCTCTAACGTTTTTTTAATATATTTAGCCGTTTCAAAAAAAAAAATATAACGTTATGCACCATATCGAAAGAAAGAAGGTTTATGATAATTATATATATTACTATGTTGTTAACACATATACATCAGGATAACTGAATATTTTGGTGCTCGCTTTCGCTGCATGTTATCTTTCAGAAACTTTGATAAGATCTCCTCAATGTGATTTGGGAACTCATCCTGGGACATCCTTAGTCGACGTCAGAAACCTCTATCTGGAGCAACAACCTCCTGTTGCTCAACTTTCAGCTTCTATTAGTGCCCCATCTTCACTGGAATAAATCACAATCTTCTTTTTTTTCAAACAAAGTAAAAACCGAAAGTATAATGCTCTGGTAAAAAAAATTGTTGCAACTATTTCTTAGATTTCAAGGGCAAATTACTCATGGAAATCAATAATGTTGTCCTTAATTAATTTTCTTAACCTTTTTGCATACTGTGAAACTGTTAGTTAAAACAACTATAGGATCTGCAAATTGTATTGGAATATCCTGTGATTCTACCACAGCCAGAGAGCATATATAAGATAGCTGCACATCAATGGATTTCTTTCGATCTTAACAAGATATATTTCTCTGTGTTGAAAATTTGAACTAACTCTTAGAAGTTAGTTAGAAACAACTTGTTTCTCATTTTCTCTTGCCCTTATTAAGGCTGTTACTAGATCGGAACAAGGATTTCATCTTCCAAAGTTTTGCATCTTAAGCCGACTATATTAGGAGTGCAGAGTGTTGTTCTTTCATGATCTTTTAGAAATATGTTCATTTTTCTGTGCATTAACTCCAAAATATATCTAGGGGAAAACATGACATAAATGGCATACTTTGGGAGGACATTTCCATTTAGTCTGGGAAACGGTGGGAATTTGAATTTTGCTCCGTTGGTTTCCTGTCAAGAGCAACATACCACCCAAGATGTTTTGCCGGTACTGTAACCTTAGACGTCGAAGCCTTTGAGCTAACACCAAACCTTGCAGGACGATTCTTGCGCAAAGAAATTTCCTATTTGCCGGAAAAAATGACCTTTAGTGACTGCGCTTATTTGCGCAAAGATATCATTCAGATACTCACTAGTCACTATACATCCTACAACTTCTCTAACATGAAACCAAGTCTCAGATCCACCATAGACAAGAATAAAAACTAACATATCTGCCACATACATTCAGATCGGACTTTTGAAAACATAAAAAAACAAAGTGTTAAAATTAAGGCGAATTGGAAGAATTATCGATTTTTCTTTATAATGATTTATTTTAGAGATCAAATTTGTGCCCTTTTAGGTTCCTATAAAAAAAAATGTTCCAAGATAATTTCATTATTAAGCATTTAAATAATGTTGAATCCCAAATGTGGAAATTTATTTTATGAAATCGCGTAGTTGAAACTCACATATTTAGCCACCGTACAAAACAGTTGGCCTCTACTCTAGTCTCCTTTTAAGCTTCATTAACTCAGCTAGTAACAGAGCAGCGCCATTTCTCCACTCTCTCTTTCTTTTCACACACCTTCAAAACCCTCTCTCCAATGGCAACCGACAGCAACAACCCTCCCAGATCCGAATCCGGATCCAACAATGGCACCGCCCCTTCGCCGACGCAGCCATCTCGCAAAATCGCCCTGATCACAGGCATCACCGGCCAAGACGGCTCCTATCTAACCGAATTCCTCCTCAACAAAGGCTACGAAGTCCACGGCCTGATCCGCCGATCCTCCAATTTCAACACCCAGCGCATCAACCACATCTACATCGATCCTCACAACGCTCACAAGGCTCTCATGAAGCTCCACTACGCCGATCTCACCGACGCCTCCTCTCTCCGCCGCTGGCTCGACTCAATCCTCCCTGACGAGGTCTACAACCTCGCCGCACAGTCTCACGTCGCTGTCTCCTTCGAGATCCCCGATTACACCGCCGACGTCGTCGCCACCGGCGCACTCCGCCTCCTCGAGGCCGTCCGATCGCACATCGCGGACTCCGGTCGCACTCACATTCGCTACTATCAAGCCGGATCATCTGAGATGTTCGGATCCACTCCTCCGCCTCAGTCTGAGACGACGCCGTTTCATCCTCGATCTCCTTACGCTGCTTCAAAATGCGCGGCGCATTGGTACACTGTTAATTACCGTGAGGCGTATGGAATTTTTGCTTGTAATGGTATTCTGTTTAATCATGAGTCACCTAGGAGAGGAGAGAATTTTGTTACTAGGAAGATCACGAGGGCGGTTGGGAGGATTAAGATTGGGTTGCAGAGCAAGCTGTTTTTGGGGAATTTGCAGGCGTCGAGGGATTGGGGGTTTGCAGGGGATTATGTGGAGGCAATGTGGATGATGCTGCAGCAGGAGAAGCCGGATGATTATGTGGTGGCGACTGAGGACTCGCATACGGTTGAGGAGTTTCTTGTGGTGGCGTTTGGGTATGTTGGGTTGAATTGGAAGGATCATGTTGTGATTGATAAGAGGTACTTTAGGCCCACGGAAGTGGATAATTTGAAGGGAGACGCCAGCAAGGCGAAGAAGGTGTTGGGGTGGAAGCCCAAAGTCGGGTTTGAGCAGCTGGTGAAGATGATGGTGGATGAGGATGTTGAGTTGGCTAAGAGAGAGAAGGTTCTTGTTGATGCTGGATTCCTGGATGCTCAACAGCAGCCTTGAAAGAATTACTCTGTTTGGTGTGATGAGATGAGATGAGCTGCTTTTTCTTAGAATGGGACGATTAGCTATTCGTTCTTCCGGTTACTACCACAGTTTTACTAGCAGTACTGATGATGCTATAGCAGAGTTGAGTTTATCTAGAACCAGTATAGATTCTGGAGGTTTTACATACCATTGTTTCATGATGTTGTGGTTTTGGGAATTTTAGTGTTTTTTGTTTAGTATAGACAAATCTTTCTGGGATGAAGATGGTCTTGGAGTACTATTCTACTGAGGATTGATTCTTCTGGATGCTCAGTTCCTCCCTTATAATTCAATTGTATTCACAGATTTCAATGGAACTTTATTGTGTCATTGTTTGATCCTTGGCTGCTTCTATGTTGCATCTTATTTGTTGCCTGCATTAGGATGTGAGAAATGATTTTACAGACACCTTTAATGGCATTCATCATTCTGAATTATATAAATCCAGTGGAGCTGTTTAGTGCAAAGAAGCAAAGTTGATTTATCAGGTGATATCTGGTGCTAATCGAGTAATTGTTCGTGCAAAAGTTGCAAACTATGTAACCAGGCAACCAGCTACTACAATTGTGTAGAAGTAGGTTGTTAAAGGAATACATGTAGCTTAAGGATGGTTAGCATAGTCATTTATGTAAGTTCATCATGGTGCAAAAAGATATTGCCAGTGTCGGCAATAGGATTCTTGCCCCCACAATGCAAATAAATCTTTATTTTCTGATTCTGAGATCCAACATTACTAGCACAGGAAAAATTATAGAAATTCAAGATTCATGTGCTTTGTCGGTTAACAAGCAAGCATGTTCACTCTCTGCCATAAAGCTCCTTCGTTTAATCACAAGACATAGATACAGTACTCTGGAGTCTGGATTGGGGTTTGTGACATTCTCTCTTTATAGTGTGTGAACAATAGAACATGCACTTTTAATGGTAATGCTCGTCCTATTAACCCCACATGGTAGTATTGTGGGATTCAGAGTCTGTATCTTTCAACAGATCCTGGTGCATGAGCTCACCAATAATTATCTAACTGCATCTCATAAATCAAGAAACATGATCAACGAATTTTGTAAGTTAACATAGGTTTTCTTCTGAAACTGAAAGTGCCTAATTATCAACCTGAGGTAACATATAGTAATTGCTATTGCACACAGTTGGGATCTAACCTTACCAGCACAAAACTGGAGGAGAAAATAATAATAATAATAATAAAACAGAAACCTTGCAGAAAGTAACATCTATTGAAGATCAATCACAGTAATTGTTAATACAGAAGTTTGTTTCTGAATCTGAATTGTATACCCTTGTCAAACACATTGACTAAGAGGTAATAAGCTTCATATTAGCAGCTTTTCCAATCAACTTACTTGAACTTGGAGAATATACAAAGACCAAGTTTTGGTAAGGGGAAGAAAGAGGGCAGAAGGATATCTAACTTGTCTGTGGAGGTGACTGGTCTTCTGTCTCTACTGATGAGTCTGGAGATGGCAATACCAAGCTGGTCTTTTGATCAGAGGAGGCTGCTGTAAATGGTCTAATAGAAGATTGCAATGATTCTGGTCCCTCGGCAGAAATTCTCTTGCATAAAGCGTCACAATTGCTAATGACCTCAGTTAACCTTCCTTTAAGCTCTCCCAGTTCCACTTGCAGCGGATGGACTAAAACAAATTTGAAGATGACAATAAGTAGAGCAAGAAGAACAGTAAAAGTTCCACACACACAGCAAAAAAAAAAAAAGATAGAAAGATCCATGCCATAGAAATTTCATTCTTAAATCGATAGGTATACAGAGAAAAGAAAGTTCATCCCCCGAACAAAACAAAAACGAAAAAAAAGAGAACATTCAGGAAATCATGAATCTCTAAATTTCCGTAAACTACCAATATGATTTTCACGGATAAAAGTGGTTTAACCAAAAAGTACATCTGTTCAGCTGCCCAAAACCTTTACCAGGCAAAAGGTCTTACATGAAGATTACATTGTTCTCAATTATCATCTAATACATACAGCAAACTACCAGCAAGTATTACTCCCTCCTTCCCACAAAACTTCACCCAATTACTATTCAAGGAAGCATTTTAAAAATTCAAAAGCAAATGAGACAATGTTAAAAAATAATGTTTTTTAGGAGAATGAACCAAACAATGAGAACAGTTAGTTGGGATAAAAATAAGTTGTTATTCGAGGGGAACAAATAGTTTTCCGATCTGTAAAAGCACAGTGGGTCAAATTTTATGGGGTGGAGGGAGTATCATGAAACAAAGCATGCAAAAATTATATTTGTGTTAGAAAGCTGGTTACCTCCAGATAGATGATTTGAGGTGGTCTTCATTGAGGAGACCGAGTAATTGAAACGTTGAAGAAGCTTGACAACCAAAGCATCTGCAACTTCTATTTTGTTTTCAATTTCCTCCTGCATGTTAAATTAAAAGCATATAACGAATTTATCCTTCGATGTATCCAGTTAGGTAGAACAAAAATGTTGGCGTGATTCTGTCGTGGTTTATCATTTGCTGTATCCACATTCTTCTTGAAAAATTGATTATTCCCGAGTCTCTAACGTAATTTTCCAGTTAAGCACAAAAAACATACCAGTGGTGACAATATAATGCAAAAGCAAGTTTTAAGAAGATCTTATGAAAAGAATAGTGTGCGATATATTCATAAGACCTATCATCATGTGTTAGCAGAGGTATGTAAAAAAAAAAAATCATTCTCAAACTATACTAATGTCTAGAGTCTATAGTCTATACTTGATCAGGAGATCAATATTCAAGAAGCCAACCTGTCTTTTAGTTATCTTTTCTGCTTTCTCCTCTTGCCAGTTTCGGTACATCGAGAAGAGCTCCAGAAGTACATTGGGGTCTACAGTGCCTAATGCCAACAAAACAAATAAAAGGGCAATCAACCATACTGTTAAGAGTTATTATAAGACCATAGAAAAATAGCAAGAATTAATATCAGATAATAATTTACAGAGAGAAAACAGATGTCATTTGCGAGACTTGTTCACCTTGCAGTACTAATATTGCATAAGAGCTGTAAGTCGGTCCATAATTTTGATAAAAACCTCACTGGCAGAATATTGTATTGTAGCTGATGGTGCTATATGGCTGTAGTCATTTTTTTTTTTCTTTTTCTTGTTTTAAGTGCCTGTTTACTAGAACACATATCCATTTATTGTGGACTGCAATCTTAGCAATCTACGAATCATATGGAAATGTAAGCATAATTCTAGTTTCAAGCCAAATTAATGCAAGCTCCTGGATGTTGACACAAGATAGTTCGTTTACATGGCAATTTGTGGTCATTGTATTACCAAACTCAACGTTTTGTTTTGCCAACGCTTGGGACGACTCACAGGCGCAGAGAGATTTAATAGGACAGCCAAAAGTCGCGACAAATCTCAAGAAACTTAAACTAAAAATTATCCATAAACTATATGGCCAAAAACGTTTATTCACGTGAACTGTAAGTAGTTGTTTGATATGAACACGCCAACTGAAAGAAGCTTCGACATTTGTTCACTGGAATTACACATTTTATGAGGATATCTCCAGGAACTATAAGAACTTACATACCATTGCAAGAGGCATATCCAGCGAAAGACTATTATTCAAACAAACAAACAGAAAAGTGAAGGAATATATGCTTTTTATCGAGTGCTATCGTTGGTAGCACACCCATAACTCAATCAATAAGTGAATAGAAATACTCCATCTGCTAAGATCGTTGGTGCCTTTATTTCACTACCGGCAAGGGCGGTTTATAACATTTTGCTCTACAAAAACCTAATAGTACTAACACATATCTAAAACTACCTTTGTATACGGAAAAGTGTAGTCCATAAGCATGATATCAAGTTCAATTGGACAAGTAATACAGACCATTATTGGTAACAGTAATCACCACAACAAGCACCAACCAGGGAAAACGAGAACTACATAAACAAGGACGGTATTGGTACCACTTACCAGAATTCACAGAAGAGGATGGTTTCCTGATTAAGATATCTGTTATGCTACTCTCTCCCGGAGCCGTGGTTAGTATTGGCTTTACCTGTTCAAAAAATGCACAATCAACAATACTGATAACAACTATATAACCTCCTTGTTATACTTGTACCAAATCAACAACAATTGAATGATTTGAAGCTCACAATATTGAGGGATTGAAGCCTCTCGAGAATGGGGTCCACACCTCCCTGGGTACGCTCCGAAACTGTAGTAATCCCATCGCCCGCATTCTGCTCGTACAGTTCGTTCGTTTATGAGCAAAATTAACAACAAATATCAACATGATTGACAATTTGGGATCAATTACTGAAACTAAGTAAACGGAGACTTCAATTCATGAATTCAAAATGCAATGAATTTACAGAGAATCAAGGGATTCAGCTTACCTGAGCGATGGCATGAGACGATTCTGAAGCGCCCATGGATATTAATCAGTTCTAGAGCTGTGTTTTGAGCTGAAACTGAGCCTCTATTTTGTTCTGTGTGTTTTCTTAGTTTTTGAGTTTTTTATTATTTTTATTTTTCTTTTAAATAAAAATATAAAAATAAATAGAAAAACAGAGTTCCCTTCCCTAGCTTCCCCTCCAAATTAAATGAACTTCACACTGCACAATTAGGGTATGTTTCTGCAAATTAATCTCTGAGAATTATTACTAGATATAGAATTTTCCCAATCGCTTTTATTTTATCAGATAGGTAATCGGAGAACTGAGAATCAATCGATAATATCACTATGAAAACTCGCAAGCCGCCAGCAGTTGCCCAGGTCACCGGAAAGCCCCAAACTCCGTCGTCTTCCTCTCCCGCGCTGCCGCAACACTCTTCACCTCTCGTGGTGATGGTGACACCGGTGTGTACCGAGCGGAAGCGTGCATCAGTAGCCACACCGAAGCAGGCTTCTGTGGGCGATCCACAACAAGCATCAGGTTGAATAAATTTACATTTCATTTTTGTCTCATTTGTTATGGATTGATTGATCACCTCTTTGCATGTAAATGATTTTGAGGTTTTGATTGTCTTTTCTCGCTTAAATGTATAATTTCACTATGACTGATTGCTCAATTATTCTATGTTGCTCTTAGTATAAATGATTAGTGTCTGTGAGTAGTAGTTATCCATGTGTTGCGAACTTGCGATGGCAGTTTTTATTGGAAATAGTGTTTTGTGGTGATGGTTGGTGTTATTTTCTGGAAATATATGCTGACTGAATTGTTTTCAACACTAGTGACTGTCGAACAAGCTAAAGCATCAGGTGAAACAAATGAGGCGGCACCAGTGGCTAAACATCCCGGTACTAGGATAGTGAAGAAAACGGTTATTAGAAGAGTGGTTAAGAAGAAGATCCCAGTTGTGCGGCAGACCCTGGGGTTGGATACGGTCGATGAGGCAAAGATAGATGAAATCAGGAAGGAGAATGCAGTGGATGATGTTTGTGGTGAAAATCCATTGGTTGAGGTAGTGGGACGGTCTTTTGTGCTGGAAGAAATCATGGATAAGTATAAAAAGCCCTTGGAAACAGCAGATATGGTGGTGGATGAACCAGAGAAGCAGTCTGTGGAAAATCGTGAAGAGTTGTCTGTCGCTATGAAACCGATGGATATGAATGAGGACTCTGTGAAAGGTCAGGAACTCAGTAATGAGAGTGATAAAGATGGGTTGGAGGAGAAAAGGGAGGAGCCAGTGAAAAGAAATGATAATGGTGATCCTGGAAACAAAACACTTGTTGCTGGGGACAATTATAGAGATGGTGCGGAACGAATAAATGCTTCACTGGAGGATGCTGGTAATGAAAGAATTGAGGGGCTAAGTGATGAAGACATCCATGAAGAATTTGGTGGAGAAGATTTTGCGGATGATGATGTGACTGAGAACCTTGCACAATCTGAGGCTTTGGAAGATGAGAATGTGCAATTGAATGCTGCTGCGAGGGAGCGTAAGATAAGGAAAGAAACAGAAATATTTGTTGGTGGATTGGACCGGGATGCTGTGGTAGCAGATGTTAAGAAGGTCTTTGAGCATGCAGGGCAAATTATAGATATTCGCTTGCATGTGGATCCACTAACAAATAAGAATAAGGGGTATGCCTTTGTCCAATTTGCAACAAAGGAACAAGCAAACAGAGTCCTGTCGGAAATGAAAAATCCAGTGGTGTGAATCTTATTCACTATCTTAGTTTTTCTTCCTCTTCTTCGTTTCTTTCTCCGTTTCTTTTTGGGTACCCTTTACTTCAAGGGGTCAGTCTGAGGGCTTCAAGTAATTTATGTAATTTACATTCGTGTCTAACATACTCAATGTTGGTAATTTGTTTATTGTCAGTTGTAAGACTAAGTTTTATTTTCTGCCAGATACATGGAAAGCGTTGTCGGACTGCTCCGAGCGAGGATAATGACATATTGTTCCTGGGCAATATTTCCAAAACATGGACAAAGGAAGCAGTAAGTTAATTTCTCAGGTTTAGATTAAGTTGTACTTTCCATTATCTAATTGCATCAACGGTCAAATTATGCCAGATAAATCAAAAGCTGAAGGATTATGGCATTGAGGGTGTTGAGAACATCAATCTTGTATTAGATCCACGATATGAAGGGCTTAGTCGTGGATTTGCTTTCATTGAGTTCACCTGTCATGCTGAGGCTATGTTGGCATATAAAAGGCTCCAAAAGCCTGATGTGGTATTAGGCCATTCTGAAAGAACTGCCAAAGTGGCATTTGCGGAACCTTTGCGAGAGCCAGATCCAAAAGTCATGGCCCAGGTTAAATCTGTATTTGTTGATGGGATTCCACCTCACTGGGATGAAGATCATGTGAGAAAAAGGTTCAAATCTTTTGGCGGGATTGCCCGAGTTATGTTAGCACGAAATATGCCAACAGCCAAGAGGAGTGATTTTGCCTTTGTTGATTTCAATACACACGAAGCTGCCGTTTCCTGTGTCGAAGGGGTAAATAACAGTGGTTTGCTTGACGGTAACTCAAAGGTAAATTGTGGTTTTGTGTTGATTATCCACTACTAGTAAGACAACACAGCAATACTCGCGTTTCTTCTGTGAGATCGGCATGAGGGATTTTTGTTGCGGTTTAAATATTCTAATTCAGAAGAACAGATAAGCAGGGTTGCCTGATTCGTGATTCTCTCATCGTGGAGAATCACATAGCGCCGGTTCCTTTGATTTTTAAAACACAATTCGCTAATATTTTGAGTGTGATTCGTTCATTTTTGGACATCATTTGCTACTATTTGTAATTTGATTCTTTAATGACAAAATTAGAACTCACCCCCACACTGATTTGCTGAACATAGAGGACTGGAATGCAATTTTGGGAGAATCAAGCGTGGGAGAATAGCATTTGGTCTATTTATTTCTTCATTCACTTTCATTTATTCAATTCACCCAAAATGGAGAATCGGAACGCCCCCGCATCGCGTTCGGAAGTGCGCTCTCCGGATCGCGATTCTATAGGGGGTGATGGAATCAGGCAACCCTGCGGCTAAGTGCGTAATGCCACTCTAGCTTGGCGAGTAGTCTGGCTGAATATCTTCAAATTAAGTTAGAAATATATTTTTTATAAGAACAGATTAAATGCAGGTCACCGACTCACCAGTTACTTTAATGGAAGAGGACATAATCCCATAACTTTTCTTCCTCCATCTTTGTCCTAGGTTAAAGTGCGAGCAAGGCTGTCAAATCCTCTTCCGAAATTGCAAGCTGTAAAAGGAGGAATGGCTGGTGGTTTCTGGATCGGTTATGGTACCAGGGGCACATTCACTAGAACTTCTGGTATTTAAGCTTCTGTTGCTGATTAACCCAGGTTCCTTGTTTGCATTTGAGATTGTTAGTATTGTTTATTAATTTCCCTGCAGGAAGAGGATTTGGAAGAGGCGAGCATCATCTTGACCGAGGCTTTGGAAGAGGCGAGCATCATCTTGACCGAGGCTTTGAAAGAGGCGAGCATCAGCTTGACCAAGGCTTTGAAAGAGGCGAGCATCATCGTGACCGAGGCTTTGGAAGAGGCGAGCATCATCTGGACCTACGAAACTTCCAGTATGATCAAGGTTTTTATCACCACGGACATGGAAATGATGGCAGGATGGGCGTTCATAGTGAGCATGATTTTCACGAGCCTTATCCTCCTTCTAACAGAAGAGAGAATTTTGGACGAGGTTTATTTCTTTCAATAAATATTTGAGTCGTATTATATTTAAACTTTCTCTTTGGAACTTTGGTCTATTTGGCTAATATACTATGTTGTGTTAGCAGGGGTAAGGTGGGGCTTCAGGGGTCCTCCAGAAATCCCTGCAGGGCATTACCCGGATAGAGTGAGGCACGGTGTAACTGGAAGGGGCTATGACAACTATGGTCCATATAGGAGAGAACCCTATTTCTTTGAGGAGGATTATGACGCATCATTCATGGAGAGGCATTTTGTCGAGCCATATCCATATTATGATGATGTTCCCCATGGGATAAAGAGACCTTATTACATGATGGTATTCATAAGATAATACTTTCTGTTTGCGTCTCATCACATGATGAAGATAGTTTGCAGGGTCTCACCAATTTTTACTTGTAGGATGAGGATCCTGATTTTCCTGAGCCCAGCAGACATCACCCTAGACTATATTATTCTGATCATACTGTTTCAGTTCATGGATCCAGATATCAAGGTACAATTCAAGTTCTATATGTGTTAATGACCTGTTGGTAATAATTATGGAATTAGTTAACAATCTAACTTCTTGTTGGAATCAGAGGATATAGCACCTGATGGTTTCCATACACAAGATTATCGCATGGCAAATCATCGTGGCTCTGATGTGAGTGGTCCAGAGCCTCTTTGTGCTTTAAAATTTATAAATGAAGTTTCTACCCTTATTTTCTGTCCACACTGCAGTATGGTGGTCGTCCGTTTTCTCCATTTTATGGGCGTGATCGTGGATATGGACGTGAACGTGCCCATGGCCGTGGCTATTACCATTAGGCAATGAAGCAAAGGTACTTCACAAGCACAATGCTCCTGTTTTCTTTCTTTTAGTGCAAGTCCAATTTTTTTGTATTACTGGTTCTATCTATTGGGTGTCTGCAGGTCAGGGGGGAATGCAAGTGTTAATTCTGGGTGACAGAGGACCCTAGTTGCTGTCTTTTACCGCAGGAGGATATTGCAGTTCCTTATGTTTTTGCTTATCATCTGTTTTTTATTTTATCACCTTTCAGCACTCTGGTTCATTGTTCTTTTGTTCCCTTCCTTCCAGTTCTTCGTTCGTTAGGTTTTGGGTGTTAGTCCATCTTGTGGAGGGAATATCAACTTATCAAGCATGTGTCTAGACTTTAGTACTGCAGTGTAAAATGGAGTTCCATTTTGGCAAGTTTTTTGGTAAATCCAGTTTGAGGACATTGGTAATGCTTGATCTTTTATTTTTGGGTTCCTTGGCAAGTTTTGGTAATCCAGTTTGAGGACATTGGCAATGCTTGATCTTTTATTTTTGGGCTGAGTGCTTGTGATAATCGCTTTATTTCGGAGTTGAGGAGGCAAGATAGTTCTTTCATCACTTTTGGTTAGAACCTTAGAACTCAGATATGAGTTTAGCGATGCAAATCTATGTTGTTTTGGAGGTTGACTTGTTTGATGAATGAAAGTGAATTTCTTGATGAATCACCATAATCTTTGGAGATTATTGCAACATATTTAGTTGTGTGATGAGGGATTTTAAAAGTTAAGCTTTCCTAGTTGAGGTCATTGATTGCATGATTTCATAAGAGGTATTAGTACTTCATAAGTTTCGATATCTCTTTTCTAACACATGGATATGTTCATTTTATCTAACGACAATAGGAGTTTGTATTATCATCAGAGGATTTGAGATTTATGTTGACATTCTGGTGCCACTCTGTAGGGGGTAACATGGATATGTTCATTTTATCTAACGGCAATAGGAGTTTGTATTATCATCAGAGGATTTGAGATTTATGTTGACATGCTGGTGCCACTCTATAGGGGGTAAGTGTTGATGGATCGTCATTTATGCACTGTGCATAGGATTCTGTAATGTACTATAGAACTCGAATATTCTGCTAAGGCATCATGGGACATGATTTAGAGATATCTTACCAATCTCTTGTGTATAATTTGTGGTGTTTCCTAGTCACTTATTTGGAGGTACCCTGTCTTTGAGTTGGTAAAGTTGATCAGTAGGCTCTTTTGGGAAGATAAAAAAGGTTATATACAGTTTGCTATTTTGAGAGAGGGTTTTGTTTTACTTGAATTCTGTTCCATCTGATGAATTCTATATTTTTTCATAATTGGAGATGCATCGATAACTTTATTTATAAAGATTGCCCAAGGATGCACTAGTTACTAGTAACAATTCATTAGGCTATAAAGAGTCATTCTATGATTGAGATGCTTGCTGTGACAAATGGGAAAGAATCAAAGAATATATTGCCACTTATATCCTCTCTAAATCAATAAACTGCAGTGCATATTCATGTATGGGTCTTGAGTCGTCTTTGGAACTAGGGATCTGCTTGGGTGGGGTTCCCCGAACCTCGACCTGTCTTGGACCCATACTATTAGTGCTTAGGATAGTGTATGGGTAGGGCAACCAAAAGGGTACATATGGGTCTAGACCCATTTAATTATTATAAGGGTATGTGTAGGATCTTATCTTACCATTGAGATTCCTATTTGGAACCTAATATATACTATTATAGTATTATTATCCATTCATGGAATAAAATGTGAATCCAGATAGAGTATATGTTTGGACTGAGATCCGCAGGAATCTGATATTTGTGGGTCCATCCTTGGTAGAAATGAGGCCGAGATAATATATATTGTAGTTTGCATAACTGTCTATCTATACTGTTAGTGAAATACAACTTTAATAAGGTTCCTATACTGTGTTGAGTCTGGTTCTGCTTTTCTGCTGTTTAGAATTATTAATTATACTGGGTTGATGGATAATTTACTGGATACTATGTAAGAAATGAACTTGATGTAGTGGTTCAGGTTGGCAAGTCTACATGGTGAGTTAGTTGCCTTTTAGAACATTCTGGAATGATTATCACGCCCCCACAACACTTCTACTCCATTTTTTACCACTATTCTGAGCATATAATTTGGCCATTTGCAGGATGGTGTGGTTATAACTTATGGATGTTCAGTTTCATTACTGCATTTTGAATTTGTTTGTCTCTGTCTTCTCTCCTCTTTCTTTCCTTGAATTTCCTCTATCTTCTCCATATTGAAAGCACAATACTTGTGTTGACTCCATGTATTTATCTCATGAAATACATGTATATATGTATAGACTCTGTCAAAATTGTGCAAGCGTTTGCTTATTAATGCTACATATTTTCGCATATCATCCTTTGTATCTTGACTTTTATGATGACTCTTGTCTGGAGCTTGGAGTTGTCATCTGTATGTTTAGGTTTGGATGGCATAATTTGGGTAGTACCTATATCTCATTAACTACAATTTGCGGCCTCAATATTTTATGTGTATACCTTTTTCATTTGTTATATGGCAATGCTTTTACACCTAGCATCAAGGAACCGGGCTGAGGCCCTGTGATGTTCTCCATTTGCAAGTTTCAAACGTCATATTACTGCAGAAGTAGAGCATTGTGAACAAATTTTGCTCATGACTCATCTCGTCAAATGCTTGTTTCTGAAGTATGTCTCCAAGTTTCATCAAAGGGCCCTTCATCAAATTGAAGTAAAGTTGCCAAGAATAAGAGTTTCACTTGTATAACGGAGAGAAAATAAAGTGAAAAGATCACTCTTGAAGAGGGGGAATAGCTTTGGAAAATAACTCTGAAAGCTGTGGACAATACCCAGTATACACTGTAGTAAAATGGAAAGACCAAAACAAAACAAGAACCTAGAAGACCACATTAGAGTACTAAAAATGTTACAAACCATAAAGACCAATCTGTCAACTGTTCGAGAATACTTGTTTCCTTAAAACAGCAAACGGACACAATTCAGAATTATACATTTGTGACGCCGGTGTTTTTTTGACTGTATACAAGCGAATAAGAATCCAATCAGCACAGTTTACATCAAATGCAGCAACTACAAGTCTACAACAACGAGGAGGGAAAGGGAGCTGAAAATCATCTAAGAAAAGCAGCAGTATACCTCCCTGGCCTCAAATTATGTCTGGGATGATCAGCAGCTATTTTAGAGTGCTATAACGATTCGTCCCATGCTTGGCCCAATGATCCTTGAGATCTAGTGGATTTGAGAAGTCGTGCCCTTCTGCTGCGAGTCGGTTCAGCAACTTGCCAAAAGCACTTCCGCTCATCTTTCTTCCACCAATACGAGAGTAGCGTTTATTTGCCATCTGTGGCAGTGGGTACATTGAGATTGTAGTCGTGCAACAAGCTGATTGCCACCCGCCGTTACCCCATCTGTAGCAGGGTTGTGGTGAGCCCGTGCAAGTGCAGACTGGCACAGGCATGGCTGACTCGTCAAAATTGATTTGGTTCAATCCCAAATTATCTTTCCAAGAAACCTGCTTTTCGGGATCATCCTCGTCGCTTTCAGAATTGCGCTCATTGATCCAACCATTAGAATTCACAGGCTTACTCAGTCCTTCAGCTGCTCTTTTCCCATTTCTTGGAGATTTAGCGGACTTTGTCGACTTCCCCTCTTTGGGCTGCCTACCTCTCCTTGGCTTCACAGGCTGAGAAGCTTCTCTGATATTTAGATCATTACCTCCTCTTTGGCTGTACGCAGCTTCACCGATATTTAGATCATTACCTGCTCTTTGGTTGTATGCAGCTTCCCTGATATTTAGATCATTACCTCCTCTTTGGCCATACGTTGCTTCAGAAATATTTAGATCATTACCTCTTTGGCCATATGCACCTTCAGTAATATTCAGATCATTACCTCCTCTTGGGGCATATGAAGCTTCAGTCATACGCATTTGCTGCGAGTATTGCATGTTTTTTGTCTCACTTGTTAATTCATTTCCTAGTGAATCAGGGATGGAGATACTATCATTCATTGAACTAAGGTTTCGCAAGGTAGCAAGAGCCTCGTCCCGCTCTTGTATGGCAGCATTACGCTCTGATATTGCAGCATCACGGTGGAGCATTGCCAGATCTCGCTCTGCAAAAGCTCTCTTCCTCTCCTCCAGTGCCATGTTCCTTTCTCGAACAGCAGCATCTCTCTCGGCAAGCATGGTCATAAAGGTCTTCATCGTCGCATGATTGTGATCCTTCAATTGGAAAAGAGAATATTATATAATGAATTAAATAAGAATGAAGTTTTAGCAAGACCACAATTAAATAGTAATTCATAGTACTTCCCTTCAATTGCTAATACAAATACGCGCCTAATGGAGTATTTACATTACACATAATACGAGTTCAATAACTCTTTTTTTTCCTATACATGTAAAACTAATCAAATATCCCAATACATAATGAATTAGTTATATCATAATGAATTAGTTATATATTACTGTAGTTTCAATCCATAAGAAAGATTCCAACTGTGTCTAATTTTAATTCGGACTATGTTCTACATGAATTCCAGTCAGCCAGGGAAAATTTTTACTATTTTCTCTCGACTTAATGCCACCTACAACGAGGAGATTATTCAAGCTTTGTTCTGAGAGTTTTTCACTATAAAGAAATTCATGGGAACCGACGAATGAACTCCGGCATACTGATAAGCACGAACTAGTACCGAGTTAGCCAGTGTTCCAGCGAACTTGGTAAGCTTTAGTAAGACATCACTCAGCAGTTTCACTAGATGTTCGTTTAAATCTTTCAAGCTCTCAGGTTTTGAATGCTAAAGAAACTTCAGTGTTTCATTTCCTCTTGGATATCGAAATATTGCAACATTTAAGAGTATGGACCCCATAAATAGTATACGCTCTTTCATATTTTAACACTAGACATGCATTAAAGGGAGGGTGCAATGAACAATAGCCACCGAATAGAATAGTTACAGACACCCATTAGTGATTTAAAGAGAAACTTACCATCACTAGAACAATATAATTTAGATTCACATCTCACAGAGAAAAATCTAGAATGCCATCCCCCCAGTGGCTATTCCTGCAGAAATAAGTACGGAAAGTTAGCTATAATGGAAAAGAACAAGAAGCACCAAGCACCTAACACTACTGGAACAACAGTCAACAGCGCAAGTTAAACTAAGCACAACACAGGGCGGTTACAATGGTTTACAGTTGTTCATGTTAGTGTTTTCATTTTTCTCGTGATTTTATGCAAGGCGTACAATTTTGTAGATATCCTCATATATGTTATACCAGTGACATCCCATTCTCAACTTAGATGTGTTTAAGCCTCAAGTCAACCATTTTACACTTCATTTTTTTTTTTTTTTTGGCGCCCTGTTAATTCTGAATCAAGAATAATGTCAGGTCAAACATAACTTGAACGGAACAGAACTGAATATATAGGTACAAGATATCATAAGAAAGTTACCTTCCAAGGTAAAGCGAATGTCAGCTCTGCAATGTCATGTTTTACCTAACTGGGGGAAATAAGAAAAATCCTTGGGTCAGAACTCAGAACAATGAATGAAGAAAAATTAATGAACTTTATGATATTTAAAGAATATTTGCAAATAAAGGCTACTTGCCATCATCCGCGTCCTATGAGCAATCAAAATCTCATGTTCGAATATTATTTTTTTCTTTTCCAGTCACCTAATAGGACATCAATTTCAGAACGGAAAGAAAAAAAGGAATTACATGGATACTATTTTGTGTATACAATAACTGCGGCCCAAGTTTCCTTCTCAATAATCACGCCAAAGCTCACAAGAATGTTTTTATAGAGCCGCATATACCAAATATAAGGACGACAACGGAGAGACAAAAATGCAACTCCACGGCACACGTAATAGAATCCCACGAAAAACCTACAAACTGCTATATAACACAGTACACAACAAACACTAGCATATGATTTTATGAATTTAACTCTAAAAACCAAAGGATAATCACCAAAATGGCAGAGCACACTTCACACAACTTCAATTCGAAACAACAACAAATCGTGCAGCATCAACTTAATTGGACCTTAATCCAGTTAAAACCAAGGAAGCCTGTTTGAAAGCCAGCATTTTACTCATGTAGACTGTTAATAACAGCAAACCCAGATAGAAGAAATAGGCCACTCTTAAAACAAAGTCAATGCCACTAAAAAACTTATTCTTATCAACAACAAACACAACCATGAGCTGAAAGCACACAGATCAGACAGCTAATCAGAGATCGGAACTAACGAAACCCCATTTCAAATGCTCTGGGTCAAAATCAACGAAATTGAAACGAAAAACAAGCAATCGAGCAGATAAACAGATCAAATATATCTTTACAGGAGCAAAATCACAAAGCTAGCTCACCCAAGGGGAAGACTCGATGGCGTATGATAAGCACCGATGATTCTTTCTAATTTGAAATCGATATATCTATCTCTCCCTCCCTCTCCCGGTTGGGGTTTTTGTCGGTGGTGGTGTTGGGGGAGTGGAGAGAATTGATGAGTATGGTAATTGAAGAAGAGCTGCAGAGAGAGAGTGTGAGTTTGTGTGCTGCTGCTGCTGCTATCTGGAAATGGATCGAGCTAGCGAGGGGATTTAGGTCGATGATACGACGTCGTTTGACAAGGAGCAGATGAGATGTTGACCCTGACGTGTTTCTTGTCGGGTCTCCTAAAATGAGTGCGAGTGCGAGCGCGAGAGGATATTGGCCTCTTGTCGGGGCAGTCTAACCGGGTCTAACTCTATCCACTACCTGTGTTCGGTTCGGTCAATCGACTCAATCCATTTCACCCTCTTTCTATTTGGCGAATTACATCTCGACTCTCGTTAGATTTATTTATTACGGTAACCACTTTATTATCAATTACATTCGGACCTCATGTTAGATCAATTTAATTAGATAAGGACATGTTTGGTTTGTAGAGAGGAAGCCAGTTTATAAGTTTGTCAACACTTTTAACTTATTTTGTACCTAATAACCCAAAGATAAAGTGGCCACCCAAATATGATATGTGTATCTAACAGGGGAGTTCGGCGTAATTAAATGTTTCTGTTTTAGTGCCAAAAACATTTTTTTCATTTTTGAAATTATACTTAAAATCTTAATTGTATTTTAAATTGCACACAATTTTTCAAGTTACATAATGGTTGAATACTTTGAATGTTTTAATTTTTCTGATAATTTAAGGGACAAAAGAGTTTTTTTCACCAGTTAGGGCTTAACCATTTCATTACCAAATCATCAAAACTGCACTTCGTGTCTGACTCCAATTGAGATGGTTTCATTAAGATACATCGGATTTATGCAAAACCAGACATTTTGTTGAATCTCGTGTTCTTGAACGCTTAGAACAAGGTTGGATTAAATCAGTATTTCAAAAGGCAGTTTTGGGGCGCGCCTTAAGGCTCGCCTCGGGGCATTTTACACCTAAAATGCCCCAAGGCACTTGTATGAGGCGTAAGTGTTGTGAGGCGTACGCCTCGGTGGTCGGGACGTACGCCTTTTACGCCTTGGTGGCCGAGACATACGCCTATTACGTCCCAAGGAGCGAGGCATACGCCTTCAAAATTCTGCTATTTTTCCTTATGGAAAGATAGTTTAATCTTTAATTTGAATAGATTTTTTCTTCTTATTTTTTAAATTATTTTATGTTTAGAACATTTAAGTTTTTTAACAATAGTTCAAACATATGGTTTTACATGAATATGTAACATTAGAATTTGATGTTTTGTCAAAAATAAATATTTAATAATATGGAAAAATGAAGATTGTGAATGATGTCATCTCTAGTTTACAATTTTTCTTAGAATTAATTTATTATGTAAGATTCGAGAATACTTCAGTTTCAATTTAAGTGTGTTTCGTTACTATTCATATGGTTGAGTATGATTTGAATAATTTAGAATATTAACTGTGTTCGACAGGTCAATTCTACGCTAATCTAGAATACTAGATGCGTTTAATAGGTTTATTCCACAATATTCTAAAACACTAACATAAATGCGTTCAACGGGTCTATTCCGCATTAATTTAGAATACTAACTTTATTCAATGGGTGTACCTTGCAATAATTTATAAGACTATCTACATTCGACGGGTCTATTCCGCGATAATTCTGAAAACAAATTGCATTTGACAGGTCTATTCTGCAATAATTTAGAATACTAAGCATGTTCGACAAAACTATTCAATCTGCAATAAGTTAGAAGACTAATTGTGTTCTTCGGGTCTATTTCAGCAATAATTTAGAACACTAATTATGTTCGACGGGTTTATTCTGCAGTGATTTAAAATTTCGACGGGTTATTTACTATATAGTATCATAGTATGGTGCCTAACTATGAATTTGGTAGGCTAAGTTCAACCATGTGTATTTTGAACGGGACTCTATTTTTATCTGGACATGTAGCGTTGTCATCATTATTAATTTTGTGTTATTTGCAAGATAATTTGATATTTAAATATTATTATTTGAGAACTATTATTCCCCTTCGACGGGTTAGAGGTGAGGAATCTTAAGGGCAATTCACGCTTTCAAGAATTAATTTTATCCAACTATACTTATACTACATGTTTTCTCATATTCTTGTGGTGTTAATAGCATCATTGATAATATTATCTTTTTCTCACAAATTCTCACTTCATCCTAATACCGAATTGAGTAGGAATGGTAAATTAATGGTAAATTGAAGGTTAGAAAGGGTACCACTTCAACAAAATAAGTGCAAGAGTAAATGATTTCAGGATCCATAAAAACTCTCCGAACAAGGAATAACTCGAATTGCATAATAAATCTGGCGTTAAACTTATTAGATGGATTTGATGCTATGATTTGGATGAGCCTCCGATATTGCTTAGGTTAAAAGGTAGAACTAGGAGTGCAATGGTGGGAACAACAAGAAAGGATGGCGGTTATGTAAGTACTCCATAAGATTGATTTTGTATATCTATTGTTATTTAAATTTGTTTGTACATTTTGACGTAAATTTATACATGAAAGTACACATTTAATGTGAAAAAATGTTTTTCTGCGATTCACATGACTCGTGAAATGGAAGGAAGTGACTAGACTTGTTATTACCCGATTCACTAAAATACTAATCATCTTCATCAACAACGACATACAACGACATGACAAAGTAGTGGTGAACGTTCCAATCTTACCACAAAAGCTCGAGATGTACATTCATATCTTCACACTGTGCATTCACTTCTAAGTTGAGTTATGAAAATAATGTAGCAATTCTGTTGTAAATTAGACCGATTGGCGATAAAATTAAGTGGGCCTTTCGCCCTCTCTGATTTATCGCATACATTTGAACTTACACTTCCAAAACAGTACAGTGATAAATTCGGCGTGTTCTTTCACTCATAGCGAAATTGTATGAAGACGTCTAAATATATTTGAATTTATTATATTTAACATTATTAGTTATTATCATTTACAAATATAATTTTAACACATATTTCGTCGTTCATATCTAATTATAAGATTTAAAGAAAAAAATGGTTTTTTCATTTTTATTTTTGCCGGATTTTTATCAATTTTCTATATTTTACATTATTAAAAAAACATACATCAACCAAAACATCTTCATCAAATATAATACACATTACAAACTCTTACAAAATTTCAATGATTCCAATACATTCTCTACCACCCTTGAACAACGTCAAATCAACATTTCCACATCACATATCTCACTAAAATTATTTTTCAACATCACATCACCTCTTAGACACATGTAACACTTCAAATTTATCTCTCTCTCGTCCCCTCTTTAAATCAGCTCCCCTTAATTTAGTGTCAAATGGTCCTTTATAGTCCATCAAAACTACAATTACTTTTGTTCTTTGATGTTTGATACCTTTAAGTTTAATATTAAGTACTGTTCAACCTCATTCAACTCACATTACAAGAGAAGAAGTTTGCCTACTTAAATCTCACAAAACATGCAACCCCAAATCACACATAAAAATTTAAAAAAAAATTAGCCCCTAATTAATAAAGAAACACACTCTGACAAATGTAGTACTATTAGGTCAAAACTTGTCAAACAAATTACGGGATAAATTGGTCAAACAACAATCACTCACCAATGCTTCAGATCTTTCCACGTTTACATTCATAATCGATTTAAGTATAAATGTTTACTATTAATCCGTGCCATTCTAATCCGACCAATCACATCACATCACCTTATATTTTGTTCACTGCAAATACATAAATGTACATTGGCATAAATCCACCGTGCATAAAATTATTGTTTGAGTGATACTAACATTTACACAGTTGTTGTAATATTATCTATTTCTATACACAAAATCTTCATGGATGTTCTAATGATAAGGGCTTCTCCACTGGAGAAGATACCAAGGTAGGAGACTTAAATCCCATGTCCTCCACTCTCCTTATATTGAGGTATTGTGATTATTATTCATTCGTATTTTTGTGTAGCAATTTTGAGATGATCGGGGAAATGAAATAAGGTTTTCTTTTTCTTTTTTGTAATTGATTTGATGATCAGATGATTGAGGAGGTGCTGCTGGCGATCAAGGACAAAAGCAGATTGACCATATGTATGCCATAGCAAAGTTTATGGAGGAGAAGTACAAGGCGGTTCTATCGAATAATTTCGGGAAAAGTATGGTAGTCCAGCCGAAAAAAACTCCTACAGGAACCGAATTTTTCAACCGGACTGCCAGAAATTTCCTGAAATTCTTCTCGATAGCACAGCCCTGTACATCCCCCCTCCATAAACTTGATGATGGCGTATAGGCTCAATTGGCTTCTTTCCTTCATCGCCAATAGCGCCTTCTTAATCATCTGATCAAAATCAGTTACAAAAAAAACTAATATCATTTCCTCAATCATCTCAAAATACCTCGAAATAAGGAGGGTGAAAGGGCAGGAGATCTTGGCCTCCTTTGCCTTGGAGACCTCGATATCTTCTCTAGTGGAGAATCCCTCCTTATTAGAACAACCATGAAGTTATGGGTAGAGAAATAGAGAATATAGGAATAACTATAAATGTTACTATCAGTCAAACAGTAAATTATACTCGTTGATTTTATGCAAATGTATAGCTCTGTATTTATAGTCAGGAAATACGGTGCTGTAATGTAGTTGGTGGGATTGGAATGACACGGATTAATAAACTTTTGTACTTAAACTGGTCGTGACTGAAAACGTGGAAAGATCTGGAGCGTTGGTGAGTGATTTATGTTTGACCAAATTATCGCATGTGTTGTGTAATGTGTTTGACAAGTTTTGACCCTAATAATATTATTTTTGTTAGAGTGTGTTTCTTGATTAATTAGTTGCTTTTTTTTTATTGTTAGGAGTGATTTGGGCTCAAATCATTTTGCGAGATTCATATGTCGGGGAACTTCTTTAATGTGAGTTGAATGGGGATGGAGAGTGACTATTAAAGTTAGAGGTGTCAAACACCAAACAATAGAGGTAGTTGTAGGTTTTTGGGCTATAAAGGAGCATTTGACACTAACTTAAGGGGAGTTGATTTGAGGAGGAACGAGAGAGGAATAGTAAGTGTGGTATAGGTGTTTTAAGAGGTAAATGTGTTAAAAATATATTCGTAAATAACAAGAGCTAATAATGTTAAATATAACAATTTTAAATGTATTGAGACGTCCTCATACATATTTAAATATATATAACAATTAACCGAACTTCAAATAATCCAACACAACATCGAGGGGGAGAAGATGGAAGAAGAAGACAGTAAATCGATCAACAAACTATTTGACAATGCAAATATATAATAACGACAATTAATTTGCAAGATTAAAAAACTCTAAAATTTAGGGCAAATCAAACAGAAGGTTGTGAGAAAACAAAAAAAAAAAACTTACGAAAAACTCACTGTTGATATCATCTCATCTAGTCTGCAAAGTTCGTAATCACAAGGAAACTAAACCGATAGATGTGCAGATCGGGTCAAGGAGAGTCGGATTATGGTTTTTATTTAAAGAGATGGCGATATTCCAACTAGATATGCCCCATAAACGATGGCGGCGGCGGTGGAATTTTGAGGGAGAGAGAAACAAGCAGAGAGCGCGCAAGCTAACCCTAGTGACATAAACGGCTGAGTGAAGTGAAGGAGAGAGAGAAAATGTCAGTTTTATAACTTCACTACGTTGGGCCACATTCTTTTAAGCCCAAACGTATGCGCTAAATTAGAGAGGGCTAGAGGCCCACTTATTTTTCACGAGTGTGTGTTCTATTACTCTCCATTTGGAAAAGGAAATCACAAATAACTAAGTATACACAATTTTGTACTCGAATCATATGGAAGTTATTGATAGAATATAATTATACCTAGCAAGCAGATTGTTCAAATTGTAGATGCGGATCGGGTTGTCCGGATCTGATTGTTTTGGTCATTGATGTTATATCAGAATGGATGCACTAAGACTTCGGGTCTTAGTCTGATTGGGTGTTGTTCGAATTGAAATTTCAAATTATTTCGTACTGGATCCATTTGGATCGGATTGAATAAATGTAATGCAAAATTATAAATTATTACAACTTCAAAATCTTTATTAGTGATGGATGAAATATTTATAAAAAATGAAATCGGTTATATATTCTTAATTTGCGTTAATTAAAGTTATATTTAATTTGAATCGGATAAGCGCTCCAATTAATTTCAATTCGAGTAATTTCGGATCAGATGTTTCGGATAAAATTTATTTGGTTGATCTATAATGAGATAATTTTGAATCGGACATCGGGTCAAAATTCAAATAGTTGACTATAAAATTCCATCTTAGACTTTAGATTCAGATCGGTTTTCGGGTCTGTTTTGCCAAGATAGAATTTATATGGTATTCAATTCGAAACCTAGAACAAAACAATGCAATTTAGCTGCAGCATTCCATAACTAAACGACTAAACCAAAAATTGTGGTAACATACAACAGCCATTTAGCACAGCCATTTAGCTTTGTTTATCTGTAGACTGTAGGAGATAAGATGGAGGTAGAGAAGCTGAAAAACAGAAGAGCATGATGCCATGATCTTTTAGTATCGTAAATCTACGAAGTAGTAGTACTAGGTTCTCCCGTTTTTCAAGTAGTTTCCTTCTCGGATATCCTTCAATATTTCTCTGATAAATACTGTCATCTGCTCTCTAAGCTTCAACAAGCAACGGAATATATACAGCTACTCCAAAAGCCTGTTGATACCAACCAATGGCGCTCCCAAAAGGCGACTCCCAAAATGTAAAAGCTCCATGGCAGTCAAGCAACAAACTTAAGGCATCGGGTGTCATTGTGGATAGTCTGACATCTCGTTGAACAGAATCGCATCCCACACTGAACACATGTATAGTTTGAAGAAAACCCGCAAACTGTACAGAAATAACGACGAGCTGTTGAACTTGGAGGTCCCACAGCTGCTGTCAAGTAAGAGGGGACATGAGAAGGTAATGACTCCAGATTTGCCTGTGTGGAAAGATAATCTGGTCAGGGGTGACCTACATATAGTAGTAGTACTAAAATTCTGCAAAGAAACTGATTCCCCTTACGTCTTGCAAGAGCTCAAGGAAGGTTCTCGGTGCCTTCTTAGCATTTTCTAGTGCTTTAGCTTGACGAGTTTTCCGTTTTGAGCCTTTGCTTTGTTTCTTCTGATATGCTGCAAGATGGAAGTATTGATAAAGATTAGTAAATCAGATAAAGTGAGAGCACAAAACAATGGAAGACAAATGAATTCCCAAATCATACAATTGCCCAAAGAAGTTAAGAGCATTACATACAAGTAAATATTAGCTATAGGTGACTGATATTAAGGCTGATTATACGAAAGAAATTGAGAATGGCAGAGAATGTGAGCAGCAAATTCAAGAATTGGCAATCGAAGCAAAACAAACTTGACAAACAATACAGTGTTTAGCTGTTGGCATCAGTTCCTAATACACAAACCTGAACGGAGTTTCGCTTTCTTTTGCCTCCGGAGTTATCATTTGGCAGAATAACAATGAAATATTATAAGAAATCATTTCATTGGAACGAATGGATGAGGGAAAAGGACGTACATTAACACACTGTGTAAACTGTAAAGAGAACCAAGTGACAATTGTTTTGTGAAAAGAACAATTTTTGGGACATAAACAAGCTATCTTTCTCTAAGAACTTGGGCAACCAACAATAGTTTCTAACAGAATACTACAAGTAGAACTGAACTACTCGATGATAAGCTGTACAGGTACAAATAGAAGAAGCTAAACAAATCACAATGGAACACATTACTTTACGTTTCTCAATCAACTTAGTTCACAGGACTAGTGGTAGTTGAAGATTGACAAACAAAAATAGAAGAGGGAAAATAAATATCACATATACACTCGAGTAACATGGCATAGGTCTGTTCTCTTACACTTGGCTCATTTGACACGTTATATTAATTACCTTCATCATCGTCGTCATCAAGGGAAGCTTCGTCATCATCATCAACCTGAACAGTCTCCATTCCGGGATTATCGTTTTCCAGAGCTTCAAGGCGAGCAAGCATAGCCTGCACATTAAATTACACCCTACATAAAGCAAATTCTAAATCTAATTCAACACGAGATTCATTCAAAGCAGTAGTAGCAGCGCCGCACCTGAGTGCGATTATCACTATTGGCGAGGGCTGCAGCCATCTTGGGAGCAACCTTACGGGTTCGCATAGACATGCGGCGGGAGGAATTGGGCGTCTCCTCATCCATGGCTTCAGGTAATAAACAAATTACTAATCAATCAATCAATGAGTCAATCAATTTCTCCAGCAACTTGAGCATTAGCACAATTGATCAAATTAGCATGCCAGTTAGTCTAATCCACCAAGTACCAAATTCTAAATTCTACTGATAATTAAATTCATTCAATGAAATTAACAATTATTCAACCAAAACATTAAATCACCGTGAACTAAAACGAATAATCAGCTCAACGCCCAAGTATTCTCACAGTTCATATCTAGCTTACACATAAATAACGAATAATTTTTCTTAATACCTTGAAGCCTTATACAATATCACCAATTGAGTGTGATTCGTTTGTATTAAACAACAGTAAATGTGATACCTGGAGAGAAAGGGATAAGGAAGTGCTGGCCGGCAATGAACGCCACGAAGAAATTAGGGACTTATTCGATCAGCAGACCAATTGTTGCTCTGCAAAATGAGTAGCAGGAAGAAGATGAAAGGTTTGGGTTTTTACTTTTTCTCACTCCTCAGTCCGATTTGGTGGAAAGAAAAATCGCTATGGCTAAACGCGACTTTTGAAATACGTATTCATCTTTTTCTTACTTTTAAGTTTTAACCTTACGGCCGCCCAATCTATTCTTGTAGCCCCCGTGGTTACTGAAGTCTACTCCCCTGCTGAAAAGTAAAGTAGTGTTGGTATACGAGTAGCATAATATTTTTCGTTTAAAAAAAATTATATTTTTTGAGTTTCTCAATAAAAAGTGATTTCTCACAAGACTGCCGCGATAAAATTATTTAGGTCTCTTTGATCTCTCACCATTATTATTAGTAGGGTAGTATTATGTAATTTTCTCTTATTAGTAAGTCTCTCTAGAGACTTTTTGTATTTTTCCAATGTAAATTTATTATATTTTTTTCAACATAGTTTATTCACAAATATAGAGAATTAAAATGCTTCCCCCACAGCAAGTTTCAACATAGCCCGGTCAACAACTGAATATGGATTATTTACACATTTACTCCCTGGGGTGCATGGCAGCTGTTTCCTTGAAAGATGATTTTGATTTTTGAAACAATAAAGCATAAATGCAACTTCAATAAATGATTCTCATGTTTCAGAGAGAATAAGTTAAAGGGCTACTTTTTAACAGGGTTTGCAAGCTGATGGTAACAGGAAGGTCATGCAAAGCTGATGGAGTATGAATTTTAAGAAATTGCATCAGGATCTCATCAGCATTTGCCTGGAGAACCCGACTCATTCTTAAAATGATATTATAGTGAGAGCACATGAAGCACATACCCATTAATAGCTTCAAGAAACCGTAGCACATTTGGACTTTGCCTCTCTCCCAGAAACTGCAAACGAAATTAGAGGTTCATATAGCACCAAAGATAAAGATGCAGTACAAAAAAATTGGTTAAAGGAAGGCATAGTACTAACTCTTATGCACAATTGAACAACATTTGATTCTGGTATATCAACACTGCCACGGACATCCTGCCAAACAATTAGAACCTATGAGATCTTATAGCACATATAGTGACACATATCACTTAAATAGATAGATAAATCGACATACCTTACTGAAGTATCGCATGAGCAATAACTCCTTCACAACACCACACATACCACATATGTATAACAAGTTTGACAAAACCTGAAACAAATAGTTACCATTCAAAGAAATCAAAATCTCATTCCCGAGAGAGATGGCAAGTAACCAGAATGATGGAAGAGAAAAAAGAGAATTTTCAAGAGATATAACCTTATTGCATAACCACTCAGTCCAAGAAGGTGCCTTGCAAACAGGCGAAATGAGAATCAGGCCCATAACACGTTGAGAGTACTTTAGCTGCAGCATAAGTATAACCACATTAGTCCTATTGATAGACAGATACGGATAGTCTGTCCTGCAAAGAAACTTACAGCAAACAATGTAAGAATATAAGCTCCAGCTGTAACGCCCAGGCACATCACCGCACTAAGTCTGCAGATCAGAAAGGGAAAGATTTCAGCTAGGATTATTTAATAATTACGTGCATGCATGCATGTGACCCCCGACAAAACCAATATTTCATTCCGTGGAAAAGAGTTTTAAGATCATTACATGAAAAGCTAAAACACAAGCAGCATGCAAATTAGAAATCCACAGTAGTTTAATAGCACAAACACTAGAATTACCGGAAATAGTTGAGGACTTCCGCAATCTGATCAGCCAAATCATCAACACATAAGGGTGGTTCATCAGGGCCAGGTATAAGGGCTCCTAACTGCAGAAATCAAAGTAATAGATGAGTAAACAGCTCAATGAAGCATCCGGAAGCAAATACCCCATGCAATTCAACACTACTAATGGTAGTCAAGCAATCATGGTACGTACCTCATGACCAGGGGGGCTGATATGGTAGACGCAGAAGTTGTGGAGGAGAAGAGAAAATGCTTCAGGACAAAAAAACAATCCTTGGAAACAGGACAAATCTATTGGGCAGCACATGGAAACAAAATAGAAGTTAGAATTTAAAAAACACTCGTAACGAATAAGAAGTAACAACGTTGAACCACTTAAAGAAATAGTATTTGGAAACAAACAGAATTTGGTAGTAATTTTGTGTGTAAAGTTCTATAATTCCAAAAGAGATAATTAACGTCTCCAGAGAAGATTTATGATGATAAATTTGTCAAGGAGAACAAAATACTTTTATCCATATCAAACTTACGTTGCATGGTACGAGTTCGACAAGATGACAAGGCAAAATATATAAGTACACGAATACACGTGTCATAAAGCTCAAAGGGTGACTTGCTAAATTAACAAGAACAGAAGGCACCTCGCCTATCATTATAGAAAAAAAGTAGGCAAAGAGCGAAAACACGTAAAAGAATTAATAGTATCTCCACGCAAACAAAGCCAGTGTAGATTCCTTACGATTTAAGGCCAAGTCAGGATAAGTGATTAGGGCAGGTTTGTCCTGGTCTCCAAATACCGAAACTGAGACAGAGCCAAGGGAAGTTTTAACAATATGCTCCTGTAGCATTCCATAACAAAAACTACTATCAGTCAACACACCAACAGAATAGAACAAACAAGGCAAAAGGAAGAGAAACCGATACTCCCGTGCGCGCGCACACAAAATATTCAAAACAAAAGAAGAAGAAATAAACATAGCAATCAAGAGCCAAATATTACATCAGCAAAGTAAACAGAACAAAACATCTGATTCCACATGGTTAATAATGAGGCACAATCTACTCATGACACTAGATTAAAGAGCATCACACAATTTGCATTAGAATTTCCCATGTGCAGAGATCCTCTATGACTATTATCATGTCCAGCTAGCATATTTATGAAATCTTCCAATTTCCCAGAGTTGTATCAATGGTCAACAATGCCTTTTTCCTGGGTGACGTCCACTGTAAACTGGTAAACTCATGCCAATATAAGCATCAAAAGTCAAACAAAACTATTCCGCAAATCTCAAGCTAATATTTAATTAAATATTACTTCAAACCGAATTTCCCAAAAATAAGTTAATTAAACAATTAATACTATCTTCGATCCTCACGAGCAAAATCAGGCATAAAATCAAACAGAACAAACTCATAATAATTGCCTTAGATAGATGATAATGAGCTACTAAAGAAAACCTGAAAATGAACAAAAATGTTACTGCTCCAAAATTCATTCAATTCAATTAATTGACTCATTCCTCGAATTAACAAATGCAATCGATAGAAGCAGCTCCATTGTGTAGCCAATGATGAGAACACAGCAGCATAAAATTCAAAATTAAGTGTGAATAAATGGAAATGCAATTGCGAACGGAGAAGGAAACGAGTTAGACCTTGCTGGAGAGAGGAATGGACTCCATATCGACGGAGACAGAATCGCTGCTAGAGTCCGCCATTGTTTTCTCTCTCTCTAGCTAGCAAGCAAGCTTTCTCTCTCTCTCTAGAAATTGGCTTCTCAACGAGAGGCATTGGATTTGGAAGCATCCATAGCTTCTTTACCAATTTATGTCTCTCTTTATTTATATATTTGAGAACAAATTTTGTACTTATATATATAATAGCAATATTTTCTTACAATAATATAATATAATATAATATTGAATAGAATATATTTATATATAATATTAATATAATATAGCTTTTTTGTACTAGAATCTATGGTGACCGAGAGTACTCATGAGGCTTATTTGATATTTTAATCCCAAAAGAAGCCCAAAACCTCCAATGGGGGATTATATGAGGCTTTAATCCCAAAAGAAATCCAAAAAGACTCCGATGGGGGCTTATTAGGGGCTACTAATTAGTACTACTAATTAGTAGCCCTTCGGTCTACTAATTAGTAGTCCAAAAGAATCCCAAATATGGGACCCACAAGGAAAACTCCAAATATCAATACTCTCTCCTATTTTTACTCTACATGTAGCATGTGGGATCCACAATAAAGTCTCAAATAAGCTCCAAACCATTGGAGACTTCATTTGTGACGGGCTTTTTTTAGGCAACTAATGTTTAAAAGGCTCTATTTAAGCCTCGGCCATAAGAAATGCTCTGATAATTGATAAGGTGATGAGGTTACTAGAGTAATATAATGATAAAGTATTTAACGAAATTATATTATAAAAATATAAAACTAATTTTTCATAATATAATTTATTTACATCATTTATCATTATAGTTTGAGTAATGGAGAGTCAAAGTTGAAAGTTGTTGACCGAAAAAAGTCAAACCAGGGAGCTTCTCAGAGAACGGAGGGAATAGTATTTTTAATATTTTTTAGAATTTAATTTTTTTATTAATATAATTTAAGTGTAATATACGAATAAATATGTACTATAAATCTCGTAAAATAATGTAGGAGTAGGGAAATCAGGAACGAGGAAGTGACGAGTTGACTCGCTACGTTCACTGAGTCACCGACAATTCCTTGTTTTGCTTTATTTTTTCATCGACTGTAGTAAGCTGCTAGTAAGCCACCGACGATTTGGGTTTGGGCTTTCGTGAAGAGAATCAAGTGGGCCAACTTCATTTTGTGTTGAT
>CM051456.1:112764550-112880874 GCA_028274465.1 Plantago ovata | reverse complement strand
TTTTTCCTCCCAGAAATTGGCCACTTGAATTACCATATGTTTCTACTTATTTTTATTTTTCTCCTATTAACCTAACAGGTTCAGTGTATTGATTGTTTATATCTTTGATGTGATAATCTCTTCTCAAGGTTTGTATATGGCAGTACGTGCGCATATTGTTGCACGCCAGAGATCCCGGAGCCTACCCTTGCTAATGTTAGAAGGTAAGCTCATTTTTCATTTGACTTGTATGGGTTCGAATTACCTGGTGAGGCTGATGATAGTAGTAGACATGGTGAGGTTACTGTTTTTTTTGTCCATTACTATAATGCCGTGGACATACCAATTGCTATAATTTGTACTTTTTGAGTTTCATCTGCTCCGGATCATTATGCTTCAAACTGAATAGCTAGGTGAAGCAATCATGTTTCTTTTTCTGAAGCAACCTAATTTATCAAAATAATAACTTTGATATACATTTTGTATTAAGTTTCTTTAACATGCTACTTGAACTAGACCTTTATGTCGCATAATGTAATTTAATTTCTTAAAAAGTTAATGAGGCAAATTTCAATCTTAACTCGTCTTAGTAAGTAGTGATCGGATGATTGTGAATCCGTTATTTGGTTGAAGTTCGAATAGTTGACCGAAACTTCTGACTTCATGCTTGATCTTCAAAAGAACTTGCTTTCCTCATAGAAATGAGTTAAGTGGCGTACAGAAAGGTATACTTGGGAGGAGATTGTATAGTTGTATAAATGTAATATCATCTATTGTCTTCTCAAAGGATTAATTGCTGGTGCCTATTTAGTTTCTTTAAATTCTGATAAAAGCCAAACTAACCAGGAAAATATAACTCTTTTATTATGCAGTAGATGTGGAAATGTTAGAGATGTACATGGTGAGGTACTAGCATGACAATCAATTAGTTGTGTTTAGTTGCAGACTTATTGGCTAATGTAGTAGGAAATTCACAGTTACCAAGCAGTATTGCTGCTGCTATTCAAGCTCAGGAATTGGGCATCTGTCCGGAAGCAGCTTTGGTAGTGAGTACTTGCAATCCCAGTTGCTAGAGGTGATTGTTCCCTGTTTCGCAGTTCCAGTAATGGGATACGACCACTTTCAGGTACTAATAAAATGAATGGAGATGCAAAAGGGAAGAATGGTTCCATAATGTCATCACAAGCCTAAAGGACACTTTACTTTTTCATAGTAGAATAAACAACGGCAGCAGTTGAATTTCATATAGCTTTGTATGCATAGTTACATTTCATTCCAAGTGTTAATGTAACATAACTTTATAATGACAAACAAGTCACATTAGAAAGTAATATGCCTATGGGATGTAATCTTTTGTTTCATATTTAAACATTAGAGTTCTAGGCTTCTAGGAGAGCTCAAATTCCACCAAGTCTTACTTGAGAAAAGCAAATTCTGATAAAAGAGGGCCAAGCCCATGAATTCCAGAGGTTAGTGTTTACTAGGTAATTTAGGATTATGATATGTGTTGATAATTTGAGGTTACGGCGTTGTTGAATTGGGGAATGAATGTTATTCGAGATTCGAGATTCTAGAGAAGAGACCTTTTTCATGCCTAGGTATTCTAAATTTGGGTCTCATCGTGAGAGTATGTTAAACTATGTTCTACTAATTAAAATTGTAATTGCTGAATCTGGATGAGATTTTAAATCATACTTATATCATTGGACTTGCACTCTAGCTATACTGCTATATATATGTGAGATACTGTAATTATTTCTCCACCTGTGATATTTAGCATAATCTGTTTCAGTTGCTTCAGTTGTACAACTCTTGGGGTTTTATACATTGATTTGCAGCAGGAAAGTGACTACAACTGATCAAAAAGATACGTGGCTTTCGACTGGTGGCAGCATTAAAATGCAAGTGACTTGGCTTCCGGTGAACAGGTTGGGTGTGGAGCAAGTTGAGAATCTGTACATTCATTGGAAGCAAATTGTTTGGAATAAATTGGAACATCTGAAAGTAAATGCGTTTGTTTAGGAGTTGGTTGGGAACCGATTACCAACAGCTGACAATTTAAAGAACAGGAAGAGCATTCATGAATCTGTAATGAACATTTGTAAGTTGTGAAATGCCGCAGAGGAGTCTGCAAACCACCTCTTCGTCCTCTATCCTTTTGCGCGAGAGATCTGGGCTCAAAGACCGTTCATCTTCACAGTCACCGGAGTTGTAGATATCTCCCATCGGTATGTTGGATTACACTAATTATGCTTCAATATGATCTTATTATATGCTATATATGTATTAGATGTCATCAGTCAATTTAATCTGAAACCCGGAAAATTCAACATTTTCCATAGGTATGTTGAATTACACTCTTTATGTAAATTGTTTGCATAAAGAGATTTTTGGTTAATAAATTTAGAGCTTCCGCAACTTTGCTTCATGTGAATTAGTTAATGATGATTACAGAGAATTATCGCCCTTACATCGTGACTTGTTTCTTCCTTGCATAATCGTTGCATAATCGTGGTATTCTCCCAACAAGTACATCCAAAACCATCCAAAGGTAGCACAAGCTTTTATTGTAGTTGATTTTTACTGTCTGGTGAATGGCATTAAGGTGAATTGTAGTTCAGTTTGATAAACTATGCAAAAATATTTAGGTTGCTCGAAATTGGAAATAAGAAATTGTTGATTTTGATCATTATGATATCTTTATCTGTCATATATAAGTATTGCGCTTGTGCAAGGGATTTCTTTACTCTTGCGTGATTTTCCTGTCTGGTGAGTGGAAGGGAGCTGGATTCTTGTTTAGTTTGATAGAAAATGTAATTGCTTAGTTATGGACATGACAAATATGGTGACTTGTATCATTAGGATATCTTGAATTGTGATGTTAGTGTTGCATATATAGTGAAATTACATGTAGTGTTCGAACTGTTTTTTGTATTCAGAAAGATGATCAGTGGTTGATGATTCTTTTGTTTCCATACCTGCTCCGAAAACTAAAGCATTATTAGAGCTACTGTTGAGGTGATAATCATGGACTGTAGTTTTTTTCAATGGATTGCTTTTGCCTTTCTGTACTATGCTTAAAAAGAAAAAAAATTAAGTTAATAAATTTATTTATTCTCGTCAAGCACCTAGCTAGGCTATATTGAAAGCTTGAGCATTGGTTTATATAATGTAGGACTTGTATGTATTAATGAGTTAATTCTTTGATCCATTGAAAGTTGCTAATAGATATGTAGTACGAATTTGATTTCGTAGGATTTGAAAGGTGTTTGTCTGAACTTGTTTACCTGATTTCTGGTCTTGTTTGTTCATATGTCATGTTCCTTGTTCAGAAAAAATAGGAAGACACATAACACTACTTTGAAAAACCGAGTAAGTGCTTGACAAGGAAACTGGGGAAAACTGGTATTTGATTTTGATGGGTGACATTTCTGTATATAGGTATTTGCAAATTGGTAAAACAAAAGTTATTTCTAAGATATGATGGCATAGCTGGATGCTCGTCGTTCAGAGGTTATTAGGAAGATGAGCGGCCATTATCCAGAGGAAAATCTGTTCATATATGGCATTATGGCTAAGAAGAATTTCACTATATGGCGTCGCTCTGCAATACTTCTCTAATTAGTGTGTAGAGGCAATTGATTTTTATTGGATTGGTTCCTTAATGACCGTCTTCTATTGTGGTTCTGGAGAAGTAGAAGTTATTGGCTTTTGAGAAACAGTTTTATTTATCAAAATTCGACTTTTAAGCTTAATGTAGGATTTGGCAACCAAAGTGCATGCAAATATAAACTAAAAAGTGAAAGCTAAATTCCATCATTGTTTTTAGGTTGTTGATGTTTAATTTTTAATGGTACGACTTACGATAAAGTTCTGCTACAAAAGTATGCCAAAACAAAACATAAACATTTTTTATAAATTGACAAAAAAGGAATACGTAATTATTTTGAATTATATTACCATTTGGTCGAGCCTACTTTAATTATAGACTCTAGGGTATATTAAACTCTATTTATTTAGTTAATATATTTGAAGTTGATTGCACTAATAATAACAGTGACTCTTTAATAGTGAGACTCTTTGATACTCAATTAACTATTAAAAATGCCAACACACAATTATGATTTTAAAAAAAAAACGTAGCACACGCGTAGCGTGTGTCGTTAAATTCTAGTAATAGAATTAGAGCACTTAGCAATCCCAACAGGTGTTTTTTTGTGTTTTCGAATGAAAACCACAAGTATGTTCCAGCTCTCGTTCAATTGATTGTAGTATGTTTATATTGGTTATGCAGTTAGAGTGGAGTCGGGTTATTTTTATCAGTTGATGCTCGGTTTATTTTGTTCAATCTCCATGGTGCTTGCACTTGCTTGTTTATACCAGGTCATAGCTTAGAACAAAGACAAAAACCACCTCAAATGTGGTGGTTCTTTCTTTCATTCTATTTATTTTTGTTTCCTGATTGTAAATAGCTAGTTCAGCAGTTTTTAGAAAAATAAAAGTTGAAGCTACTGCATAAACCACCTCAAATGGACTTGGAAGTTTGTTATCCCATGTAACATGGATATTGAGCCTCATTCTCTAAATGCAACTTGGCTTATGTATTTTATGTTGTTAATGAATGATAGGAAAAAAATAATTTTATTGGTTAACGAGTAAATAGTTAATTAGGAGGAAGGAAATTATCCTTTCCCTTGTTTCTGTAAGGATGCATTCATCATTTATATGAAGACAAAGAATAAACTCTTTTAATGCCACAAAGGATGTGTTTTCACTTATCATCTCCCAGTTTCTTTATTCTCTCATTTCTCCCCTTTTATCTGTTCTTAAGGATCTAATTATGGACTAGTACAAAAGGGTCATCATGTTAATATCGCTAGAATTTGGATTACTATTTGATTTGAGGCAGGGTTTTAGAACTGACATATTCTACTCATCAGCTATTCATAAAGTATTAACATCAAATGCTACTTTTTATTCTTTTGTTACTAAAATTGATGATGCAGCTATTAGAGTGGCATCCCAATGGTATCAAAAGCATCTTGGTGGTGCTGTGAGGGTGTTGCTTATCACAAATTATAGAGAATAAGAGGAAGTTCATTAAGGATGGAATCGCAGCAGAGACAGGTGTGCTAATTTATGTTTATATTTTTCTTCTTGTGTTTCACCTAACACTCTCTTTGTTGTCTACCATTGCTAATAGACCACGTTGGCCGAAAATTGGAGTTATTGTTCTTTGCATAGTCCTTGTAGACTCGGCATATGTAATTTGAACACGCCGAATAATAGGTTTAATTTCATTGCAGTTGAGTCATATGTCAAATCGCTTGGTCAATCAGCATTACTCGACCTCATTGTTCACCCTGCATCTGAAGATGTCACAATGGAGGATGCCGAAGATCTAAGGCCTTAAAAGAGAGAAACAATATATCCAGAGGTACTCAGTCGACTAGCTTGCTTCCTTATTGTATTTGTGTTGGCTGAGTTTTTCTGTGTACATATGATATTAATTATTTCGTTATAATTCAAATGCATCATAAGCCCATGTCAGAGATTACTTCTGGTTTGCTTCGTACTTGATAGGGGTATAGTGTTGGTGATTGTACTCTTGCTACACATGCTTGTTGGAAATGTTCCTGTTATTAACTGTTAAACTTGTATTCTTAACTTGACACCTTTGGCTTCTAGTTGGCGAATATTTGCATAATAAATATTTTTATGTTACTTATGCAGATCTATATTATCGACACAAGAACACTCAGATGGCTAGCCGGGCATCAGTTGAGCTCCACACACTAATCTATTTCAGGAATAGGTAACTAGTGAAACACTCATGTCCCGTTTTCTTCACCCTTACATTTTCGTGCTGATAGACTCATTCTTGTAATTTTATAATCTTGCAGGCCTACTGATACTGATGTTAGAATACTCAAAATAAGATCAAACGGCTTCATTGTTTTTGTTCCGAAGTAAGATTGATTAACTTATAATTAATAATGTACATCTCTTTCTGAACTTATAGCGTAATAATTCCTTAACCTGCTATGAGCTTGAGTTGTTGAATTTAGCGAAAATTCTGAATGGTATAATTAAGAGTCTCTCTCTAAATCCTTATACCGAGGTTCAAATCTCCCAAGATAACTACTCTACGCTCATAAAAAATTAGTACTTACCCAGCCTGGGTGCAATTCGCCCCTCAAAAGCAGGGGAGCATTGGAAATATAATATTATAATGAGTAAAACATTTGATGACTCCGAAATTTTTCATCTGCTTATATGTTAGAAACTCCGTGATTATATAGCATCAGAGTTACACTTTTAAAGATCCTGCTAATTTATCATATGGAAATTGTACGTGATATTTATTCTTGGGTATTGCTTGCAGATTTGGAATCGCCTGTGCACTTGACATCGAGAGGCCAGAAGGGAGCAGGAGAGTGGATATTAGACGAGCAGCAGCAGAAGATCAGAAAGGTTAATGGTTAAGTTTTTTACCGTGTTCTGCAGACCGTTACGATTTACATGGAGGTTGTTGTTGAGCCAACTGAACAGGCCAAAACTCCAGCTCACTCTTGTATGATAAATGCCAGGACCAGCAAATATTGCCTTTCCCCAAAATACTTCTCTTCAGTACTATAGGAAATGTTGTAATCATTCTAGCCTCAGGCCTCAGCTACCTATACCTAACTAGTTCCATAAATCTCATTTGCTGTATTCATTAATACTATTATTTTATTTGCAAATTTTTTCAGTCTTGAGTCATGAGATCAATGTGTGATGAATGGTCTGATAAAGTCTTTTAGAGAAATTATAAATATTTTGACAATTTTCATAAATCTCCTGGAGTAATAATGTTTGAAAATTTTCTTGAGATTTTAGATGTGCATTTGTTGCCCAAATTGCTTTAATTGATGTTAATTAGTATGAAGGAGAAGAAAATATTTAGCAAGGTAGGTTGAAGAACACTATATTATGTCCAACATTTCCCAAGTTAAGGTTATTTTACATGTGCTATTCGCCCGAAGAAAGTTGAACTGAATTTATAATGAATTTGAACCGAAGACATTGTTAATGATGCTGTCTTGAGAGTGCATCGACTCTAAAAAACATGTAACATTACACGAGACATCTTACAAGCGTCGATGAAATAACTAAAATTCCAAAATCGAATACTATTTGAAAGCTAAATCCTAAACAGGAGTAGTATTTCTCTTCAGGTTGCTCTGGTGGTTACAGCAGAAAATGAATAGAGCAAACACTTTGCCTCCTGTACAAAAATGAATCTGAATACTACTAATGCAACAACATTTTGTGTCCTTCCTGTGAATGAACATTGGCATGTGAATCTACATGGAGAATTGGCTCATTACAGGTTGTATATTTAGGACAAGATCCACATGAACACAGTTGACCATCCAGTGATAGCAAGTGCTGCAGCAAGGTAAGTCCATAGGAACAGGACAGAACACTCTTCTTGTGCCACATCAAATAGTTGCGTCATCGTACCTGCAGCCATTGTTATTTATCGTTGTATGATTAGATCAGTTCGAGCTGTTAGATGAGATGGTGACACTAAAGATTCTTGAGCATTTAACGAGCGATAAAAACTCTACACATTTGAGTATGGAGAAGAAAAGTGGTACCGATATTCATGGCAGGCGGGAGAGTGAACTGAATCAGGAGCACAAAATGGTAAAGAGGATCCGATGGAAGAAAGCCGAATTGTGAAGCTGCTTTTACTACAAAAATCCCAACTGCTGGAAGTAGCATGTATCTCACACAGATAACAGCAATCACCTCAACTGTTCTCACTTTCGCCTTGCGTAATCCTGAATAGACTCAGCACATGTTCATCATTTAGTCACTAGACGGTCTGTGTTCGTGTGCTGTCCACGCTGTTTTGAAGAGAGAACAAAGTACATACCTTGTGTGAGGTTGCCTCCTAATATAAGGGTGATGCAAGGAATAGTTCCATCTCTGCAAATTGATTCGTGAATATTAGTCGAGCCAGGGGTAACAGTATACATGAACCTAAGGTTCGTGAGACAAGTATTCATCAACCTACCCGAGTAATTGAAGGACGTCATCGACCACTCTGAGGGGAGCATTCTCACCGATAATCAGGTTATGCAGCCATGAAACTCCCCCAAAAAACAATCCGAAAAACTGAAAATTTCCATTGCCGTACATTCCATAAAATCATTCTTAATACACAACTGCCGAAGCATGTTTTCAGCCATAAATGTAAAACAAATAACTCACCGCAGCAAGAATTGGAGGTGTTCTTAGCTCCTCGCTGATCTGATGCAACGTTCCACGTATCTGTGTCCATGCTGATCTCTTCGTCTCAAGCTTCTGAACGTAAACAACTTCAATGTCAAATTTAATTTCCAAGTATCATAACAGTTTGTTGTACTGCATCTGCATTATATAGTTAACCATCGAAGATTTACGTACATGCTCAGTTCCATTAAGAAGAAGAGATTTCTCATTTGCTTCCATATCATTGTTGGGCTTCTTCAGAATTTCCTCCTCGTCTGCAATCATCTCAGCATGTTTAATACCGGCCCTTCGTATCAGGTGGTAAGTATAAGTCCATATGTAGAAGGCACCAAGCTGCATAATTCAAAAGCCACACACCATGTTATCAAACAGGACACAACAAAGTATCCACAATAAGTTCCGGAGTTCATGGATGATGGATCGGTAATTGGCTTACCGCCATTGAGAAAGAAACGTATGATAGGCCAACGGTGGAGCAAACGTTCTTGTCTCCAAATGGATTACCATCCTCCTTGCAGATTGCAGGGATGATTATCAATAAAATGTTTCCCAAGTTACCTAATCATCCAGTACCAACATTCTGAATCAATTCGAGTATTTAAGTTGCAGAGTTTTAATGAAAATTATGCAACTTGATACACTCAGACAGATTGGTTTGTACCTGAGGAACACATAGCGATCATGAGATTGGCCATGTAAGGTTTAGGCCTAACGATTTTTACTGCAATCCATCCGAATATACTTCCGACTAGAAAGGTAATCCCAATGTTCACAGGCATGAACCACCTGACATATACAAAAATGTACACAAATCAACATGTTGAAGTAATAAAACATCGAATATTTTCCATAAATCATTGGAATCTTGATCTCGAATCATACCATGAGATAATGTCCTGGAAGCTGACAGTCTTTGCAAGACTTGAAAACACTAGTGATGGAGTGAAGGCCACAAACACAATCTGCATTTCCACACACGTTAGTGAGCGCGTTATGTCAAGAAATTCTTGAGAAAGACGATAACAATTACTACAACAACAACAATAACGTGTTCAAGAAATCGAGCAGACTTTACGTACTTTGTTCATAGACCTCCGTGCATCAGCAGGAAGAAGCTTGAGATAATCAGTAGCCATGAAAACTCCCACTAGACTTAACAAGAGAACTTGCACTATTGGCATAGAAGCCACTTTCAACAATGACAAGAACCCCATTTTTCGTTGTTGTACTTCTCACTCTGAATCAACGTTCACTGGCCGGCGTCTAGTGGCTATCGATGCTAAGAAATCATGAAACAGGAAGATTGAAATGTTAAGACAGAGATATACTAATTACATCACCAAGATATCAAGAACATGGGTCACAATAACATGCATGATTTTAGGAGTATTTTAACAGGCAAGAACATGTTCGATGTGCCACATAATAATGGTCCTTAAATGAAGGTACATTAAAATGCCTTATCCCATGATATAGACACTAGAGAAGCATATAAGCATAGAGAGAATCAGCTGTCACACAATAACAAATTAGCAACTCTGTATAAAAGTTCAAAAACTGTTAGGAGAAACATTCCAGTCAACATTTTCTGTTGCTTCTAGTCTGAAAAAACATGCCTGGTCACGTTTCTGTTCTATCCTCATTGACAAACTGGCATTAGCATGTCATGTGATTTATGCATCTTGCCATGTATATATATGATTTAATAATATGAAATCTACAAACTATTCATGGTATATAAAAATTAAAAAGGATTAAAGGGTTTTCCACTCGTGTTCTTGACGAGTGTATAATTTAAAATAATATGTTACGTGTTAACGCCTAAAATAAGTACCCAACTTATTTTGTGCCAATATAACAACTTATATGACTAAAGCAAGGTGGTTAAATTAATGTGTTTGATGAATATTTTGAATACAATAGGGGTTGATTAAATGACTCATCATGATTTGAAAAATCTATTTTATCTAACTTTTCGACTTATTAACTATTCATCATCTTATTATTAGTTTTTAGTCAATTTATGACCATCAAGGTGATGATTAGGTGACTCATTTGAAAATTTACTTGTAATTTTTAGATTCATCAACTATTAGTCACCTTAATTAATGTTGCTACATTTGAAAAACTAAGGAAAGAGATGGAGAGAGAAAGAAAAAGAAAGAAAATAAGTTATTTGCGTGTACAATTATTGTACGTGGATGGGTGCACATAGTAAATGCTGACAACTACTACTGAGAAGAACCTAGAAAGAAAGATAACACAATATGGGCAAAAGAGAATATGATTACCCTTGTTTGGTTCGAGTGTAAAAATTCCCCATCTAACACGACTTACCGGATGTAAAAGGTGCCCGCCCGTAGCAAGCCACCCCTAAAAAGGGGTCCGCCGGTCAAATTAGTCGCACGTAAAACCACAACAAAACGATGTAAAGCCTCCTCCCTCCCTGTGCGGCTCTGCAAGGAATGGAAAGAATACTTTGAATCTAATATAGCAAAATATGAAAATACAGAGTCATACAGCAGGAACTGATATTTAGAATTTACAGAAACCGACTATAATAGGAGTATTTAATATCTATATCTACACCAGAAACTTTAATTAATATTTTATGGATGGGAGAGAAGAAATTTAAAAAAAGAAAAAGAAAAGTAAATCGAAAAGTTTTGAATGGATTATTATTTATTACATTACCTGAAAGAAGGAAGATTTTGTTGCAAATTAATTTCATATGGGGTTTAATTAGTTAATGAATTTAAAACTGAGAGAAGGCAAAGATTAATGCATAAATATTAAATAATACTGGGTAATTATCTTACCAGAAAAGAACCAAGAAATCAGAAAAAACTTACCAGAAAAGAAATCAAGCATACAGAAAAAACCTGGAAAAGAAATTTTTTGCATGCAAATATATATATATATATCCAGGTGACTTAATAATTATTACTAGTAATGATAATGATTGAAGAGAAAACAAAACCAAATTGTCAGCTTTTATTTTATTTTTATTTTTTACAAGTTGTTAGAACATTGAACGGATCTCTTTTGAAGTTGCATTCAAGTTGTATTGGCTTACTAATTTGAATGGGTGTCTCATGTCTGTCTACCATTTTTAATACTTCTATATCTAATCCTAATTATCGTTTTTCTGATGAAATTAACGGCGTTTAGCATACCAAACAAATTAAGTTAGGTAGGTTTACTACAAATTAAATCAAGAGTTTGGGGCGGAATTATAAATCAAAGTTCGGCAAAATTACATGTATAATGAGATTATTTTGGAAAGGGGAGGGGACGAATTAACCTTGAAAAACTAAAAAAAAATTCTATAAAAACTTATTTTTCCTTTTCTTTTTTTAAACAGCAAAAAAAGTTCATTAAGTTCATCAAAGTTGTATAAGGTAAGAGGGGTATACCCAATCATGATACAAGATGTATCACTAAAATCCAAGTACAAACGAGGGTCCAAAAAGCTAGCTAAGCTTATGAAATAACAAACGACACGAAACCCAAGGGACTCTAACTATGCTATGATCCCCGAAGCATCTTAAACCGAAACTTAGACTATAAACCAGTGGCCCCACAAACTCTAGACAAAGTATGTAATTCGAGATAAAGACGAGCCTACACTCCCATAACTCCCAGGGCGATGATGCAACATCACAACCCCCTTCCAACTCATAGGAGCGAAAGCCTAAACGAAACGGTCTCCGTTTGAAATCCTTAGTGCCCCATTGATTTTTTTTTTGGAATCAACACGGTGCCCCATTGATTCCTTCCTGATTAGTAGAAATAGTAATTATATTATAAAAATAATAATTTAATTGAAGATCTATCGTATCGTACGTACTACTCACCACCTGAGCTAAGCGTGCAAGGTCCTCATATGAAAAAATAATCTCGTTACTTTCGAGTAATGGTTGGCTCAATTTTGGCTCAATTGGTTAAAGAGAGAAATATTAAACTTTTAATCACAAATTCGAACCCCACGGGAGAAGAATTTGTAACTATGTCTCTTTCGGTAGTAATACTAATAAATCAATACGCCTTTCTTCCCAATTAATTTTTCACGTTTATTATAAAAAAAAAAAAAATTCACCTTTTTATTTTTACACGGTTTTTAGAAAGAGAATATATTATGTGTCTGAGTTTTAAGACTCATGATAAAGTTATAATAAAAATTAGAAGAAAAGTAAAAGTTAAAAGATAAATAAAATTGATTGTGAAACCAAACATAGATAGATGATTGGGACTGGGTTTGTATGATAGGGTTTGAGACCGTGAGTTGTCAAATTTGTAAAGTGACAATTCGGAAGATAGATTAGATTGACTAGATAGATGGATAGACAGAGACAATTCTTTCGACACTTCACGAATTCATTCGTGTTTACTTCCTCTCCATCCCCATCGCGCGGTGGGTACTACACTAGCTTAATCGTGCATAATTGCTCACCGCTCACGATCACCGATGGATTTCATGGTGGAAATATAGGATTTGAAAACGGGGTGACGGTTGTATACAAATTGTTTGATAGTAGTTTTTGAGATTTAATTTTTTATTTTTGTAAATTTGAGAATTTTTAATTAAAAGTTAAGGTTGTTCTTATTCCAAAATGTAAGAATCCTAATAGAATGACTCAATTTAGGCCTATCAGTCTGAGTAATGTCATGTTTAAAATTGACTCTAAAGCCATTACTAATCACCTAAAACTACATATGTCGAACATCATTTCTGAAACTCAATCAACTTTTGTGCCTGGAAGATTGATTACTGATAACGTCTTCGTTGCATATGAAGTTAATCATTTTCTTAAGAAGAAAACTAAGGGCAAAGATATGTTGATGGCTCTTAAATTGGATATGAGTAAAGCGTATGATAGAGTAGACTGGTGTTTTTTAGAGAAGGTTATGGAAGAGTTGGGTTTGCTGATAGCTTCATTCAGTTGATTATGTTGAGTGTTAAAACTGTTTCACATTCTCTGTTATTTAATGGTGTGTCGTTGGAGTCGATTGTGCCGGAGTATAGTATTCGCCAAAGAGATCCTCTTTCTCGTTACTTGTTTCTTTTTATAACTGAGGCAATTAATGCTCTAATCCGGGATGCGGAAAGGAGAAATGTGCTACAAGGGGTGGTTGTTGCTCCTGGTCGGGGCTCCGAGGATTTCTCACCTGTTATTTGCAGATGATACTTTCTTTTTGTCAGGCTACTTGTATGGTTGTTGTAGAAGTTTGTGACATTTTGTTTAAGTATAATCTTGTTTTAGGTCAGAAAATTAACCTGGATAAGTCTACTGTGGTTTTCAGTAAGAATACAAGTGAGACGAGAATTGCTGAAGTTAGAGATTTACTTCCTGTAAGTGTAAGTGTGATTGATAAGCATGAAAAGTATCTTGGTCTCCTAACAGTTATGGGTAGGTCTAAGAGGGAGGTGTTCAGTTGGCTGAGGGAAAGAGTTTGGAAGAAAGTTCAAGGTTATGATGCTAAGTGTCTTTCCAAAGCTGGAAAAGAGGTTCTTATTAAGTCTGTTCTTCAGTCTATCCCGACTTATGTGATGAGTTGCTTTAAGCTTCCTGATTCTTTGCTCTAGGAAATTGACTCCATTATCGCTACATTTTGGGGAAATGGGGGCTCAAGGAAAATTCATTGGGTGCATTGGGATAAGCTTTGTGATTCAAAAAGGGATGGTGGTTTGGGTTTTCGGGACTTACGATCCTTTAATGTTGCCATATTGAGTAAACAGATTTGGCGTGTTATACATTTTCCTAATGCTTTATTGAGTCGGGTGCTTAAGGCCAAGTATTTTCCTGCCACTCATATTCTAGACTCTTGTGTTCGTCCTAATGATTCTTTCACTTGGAAGAGTATGTCTGCGGCTTACATTTGGTCCAACAGGGTGTCCGCAGGAAGGCTAGTGATGGTCTTTATGTTCATGTGTGGAAAGATGGGTGGATTCCTCGGGATCATGATTTGAAGCCTTTTACTTCTAATTTGCATAAGTTACAAGATCTTACTATTGCTTTTTTTCATGTGGACGGTGTGTGGGATGTAGGTTTGCTTCGTGCAGTTTTTTGGGAGGAAGATGTGCAGAGAATTTTACAAATACCTTTACCGACTTGTAGCTTATCGGATGTTCGAATTTGGCATTATATGAAGAACGGTTACTTTTCAGTTCGTTCTTCCTACTGGTTAGCTCGTTTTCTTGCTAAACAGCAGTATGCACAGAGGAATGGGTGTAGTAGCTTGGCGCCTTGTATGAACTGGACTTGGGTTTGGAAGATAAAACTTCCGAATAAAGTTAAAGTTTTCGCTGGCGTTTATATCCAATGCTTTACCTGTTTCTGTTAATCTGTTGCGGAAAGGTTTGTCTGTGGATGATACTTGTCAGTTGTGTGGTTGTGAAGAAGAATCGTCACTTCATTTGTTCTGAGGTTGTAATTTTGCACGTCTTGTTTGGGCCTTATCAAATCTGTCTCATTCTGTTCTTGCTTCTTCTTTAATTGATTTAGTGGATTGGATACATGATGTTCGTGCAGGTTTGGGGGCGGAAGAGTTTGATGTTTTTGTGTGCATTTGTTGGAGCATTTGGTTTGTCGGAATAAGCTGATTCATGAACATGTTGCAGCTGATGCGCAAGAGCTTATTTGGTTTGTTGTCCAGTTTATGGAGCGTTTTAAGGCAACCCAGGGTCTGGCCGCAATTCCAGTCACCCCAAACCGATCTAGTACATGGCAGGCCCCTGTCCAGGGATTTTGGAAGGTAAACTACGATGCCTCCGTCACTTCTACTCAAGCAAGTTTTGGTGTGGTTGTCCGAGCAGCAGATGGAGCGGTGGTATACTGGAAACGAGATGTCATCCCTTTCATTAAGGCTCCAGAAATTGCAGAAACCGTAGCAGCCAAGTGTGCGCTTACTGTTGTTGTAGAATTGCAATTATCCCATGTTATCATTGAAGGTGATTGTCTTGGTTTGTTGAATCAGCTGAATTCGGCGCTGCCTCCTTTTGTCTGCTGTTGGCTCGTTGATCCAGGAAATGTGGCAAATGTCTGCTAGTTTTCGTACTATTCATTTTGCTTTTGTTAGGCGTAGTGGTAATAGCTTAGCCCATGCTTTAGCTCAACATGTTGTTGCAGCTGAGAATGGACGGTTTTACCAATTCGTTTTCATGGCATTGTATTGTATGATGTTTCTGATTATTAATGAAATTGTTTGATTCTAAAAAAAAAAGTTGAGGTTTTTTTTAAGGTAAAAAACTTGTTTTATTACTGGATTCAAAGTTTGATTACAAAATGTGTGATAAATACTTTTAGCTATACATCAATTGATCAACACCAAAACAATCTCGAAAGCCCAAACAGAATTACAAAGAAATACAAAAGCACCACCGCCGAGACAAATTATATTGGAGCACAACTGCACAACACACCGATCTTGATGAACTATTTTTGAATCTACGTGAACACGATCTCTCTTTCCTTTCCGAGTCAATTATCATTAAAGGACGCATCATCCATGCGCATTGTGACGTCTAACGAAGAATGTTGTAGAATATCTAGAGAGATCCATGCATAAAATGTTACTCCCTCCGTCCAAGAACAAATGAAACACTTCATTTTGTTGACTTTTTCGATGGTCAATCTGACTTTAAATTATGCTCAAATCATATGACAAAAATTGTTAAAAATATTATTAGATAGTCGGGGAGAGCTAATCCTGCTGATTAACTTTTTGTTTCTTATATTATCGATCCAATTTACTTGCTGATAACAGAGAAAGATAAACAGTTTTCTAGCAGAATAAATGATAACATATATAAACTTGATGAAGCATGTCAATCACTAAGAATGGCATGAACGATGATATATGGCATTAAATACCAAAGATTCACAAGGCGAACACAACATTAAGAAAGTATCAGCAAATGAAGCAGTCCCATAAAAAGTTGGAGAGCATTTTTTTTGGTACAAACAACAGACTTAACAATATGACTGAAGTTCCAAGATCACGCCAAGAGAACTTACATCAGCACAAGTAGGTAGGTATTGATATGGTTAACCATCTAGAAACACACATCATCGAGTGATTGATATGAGATTCTCAACGAAAAATTTCCGCACCTGCCACCAGTAAATTATTAGGAATGACCATGATTTTAATATAACATAAGATGTGCAATTGTAATGGATTTCTCAATATTAAGAGTGAATTGAACATGATTTGTCTTTTTTAAGCTTAGGCCTTAACAGGATTTCAGAAATTTAGGCCGAAACTAAGTGAAAGCAAATACATAAAAATCATGATTTTGTCTTTTTTAAATCAGAGAAGAAAATGTGCAAATAAGCAGAGAGACTAGGTTAGGCAGGAAATATTTACATACCATCTTGTACTAATCATCTCGGTTTGACAGACATGGAATGTGACTTATCTTGTGCCAGTCTTCTCCCCTGCCCTTCTCGCATCGCCTCCAAAGCTCTGGGCAGTTGATGATAGAGAGTCTTCTGAGTTTTCCAAAATTTCTTATGCTATCTGGAAATGATACAAGCTTTGGGCAGTACTTGATATTCATGGAAGCAAGAGATGTCAAATTTCCCAACCAATCCGGCAGTGCGGTCAACTCAGGGAGGTAATGCAGGTACAGAGTTTGGAGTGATGTGAGGTGTTGTAATGCGTTTGGTAGGCATTTCATACTGTGAAGAAACCTGAGGTCGAGACGAGTAAGGTTGTGGAGGCATTTAATCCCCCCTTCTGGAATCTCCACCAACTCGTGGTTGTTATACAATTTCAGAGATTCCAAAGCAGTGAGATTTGACAGCCACATCTCCGGCAAGCACGTTAGTGTACGGAAATACTTTATCTCTAATGACGTAAGAGACTTTAGAGCTTGCATCCCTTCCTCTGGCAGGGAGTGCTCGTCACCACATTCAATTTTCAAAGATTTGAGATTGATGAGGTTTTGTAGGGCCTCTTTCGGAACAGGAGTATTGCTCTCGTTAAAGTCGATCCTAAGAGTCGTAAGACTATCAAGCTTGTAAAACGAAGGAAGCATCTTGCTCTCACAACTCAGATCTGTAATAGATGATAGCTGCGGCAGTTTGAACAAAGGGCAGTTTTGGGCACTCAGACTTTGAAGATTTGGGAACACCACTCCTCCTGCTCCCCCCTTTAACAAGCCCTTTAGACAGGGAAGACTGTATAAATAGATTTTGTGAAGAGATGGAAACTTTGGCTTCCTCGAATTAAAATCATCCTCCATGACGTCATCCTCGATGATGTATTCCACAGCAGCAACTTCATTCAAAAACAGATCTTTTAGATGGGGCAGATCTCCAAGTACTTGAGGAAGAGATGAGCAATTGGGGCAGTTATACAAAAATAGATAAATTAGATTCTCGAGTGTTGAATAACTTCTCATCCAATTAGGCAAATTTTCACCTCCAAACTGAAAAATAATTAATTTTTTGACATTTGGATGAGGTTCAAGTGCTTCCAACACCTTTTCATCCATATCTTTCTGCAACGGGCTTGAACGAATTGTTTCCCAACCGAAAGTCAAAACTCGGAGGTTTTTCTTCTCACGTAAATTTGCTTTCATGGCATCTCCTGGGTCTTCCACTCTCTCGAGACGATGAATCCAAAGATCACCTCCAAGATCCAAGAACTGCAATTCCCCAAGTTGGTCCTTTTCTCCTTGACTTACTGTGTACATGCTCAATGTCTTGAGGAGAGTAAGTTCACCAATTCTCGGTGGCATGCGAGTCAACAAGAAACAACCTTCCAGTAAAAGATGACGAAGATTACGCAATCGTCTCATCTTCTTAGGTAAGGACACAAGCTTGTGACAATTATTCAGGTTCAAAACCTTCAAATTCCATAGAGAACATAATGCATCCGGAAGAGTTCGGATAGCAGTATTATTTGAAAAGTTCAAGTATCTGACATGTTTCAAATTTCCAATGGTAGAAGGTACTTCTCGTATACTCGTGTAACTTGCATCTAGAATTCTCAATCGGATAAACTTCTCTAAAATGGAAGCCAAATCCAAGTCAGGTAGACTAGTTGTTGGAAACGCAACAAATTTCCTCTCCAAATTTACTTGGCGGATTCTGGCATTAGATATTTCCCTGTCATTGAATTCTGGTTTTGCTCCAGGAACTCTATTCTCCATAACAGATTGAGCGAGATCGTGAACAAGATCATGCATTTGAAATGAAACACGCCCAGTAAAATCATCAATTTTGACATTTTGAAACATAGATCTCAAAACTAACTCATCGAATATTTCATCACAGATACTTTCCTCACTAGATGTTCCATTTAAAGAAACATATCCTTGAGCTATCCAGTGAAGAACCAACTCGTCCTTTTTTATCCAACTGTCCTTGGGAAATAAAGCACAATAAGCAAAACAACGCCTCAATTTAAAAGGAAGATGTTGATAACTTAACCTCAAAGCTGGCAAAATTGATGATTCTTCTTGTGGCAGTTTCCACATTTCACTTTCGTTAACATGAATCCACTCATCTTCTTTCCTATTGAATCGCAGAAGCCCTCCAAGTGCTTTTGCTGCCAAAGGCACACCACCACACTTCCTCACGATCTGTTTTCCGATGGCTTCGAGCTTTGTGTGTTCCTCTTCCCCTGCTCCGAAGGCTCGTTGCTTGAAAAGTAACCAGCAACTTTTTTCTGACAACCCTTCCAAGTAAAGAGCCCGAGTTGACATGATTTCAGCAACCTTTTTAAGTCGTGTGGTGACTATAATCGATGAGCCAGCAGAACCACATGTTAAAAGACCTTTTAACTTAGACCACTTCTCTTGGTCTTCATTCCAGACATCGTCGAGGACCAGCAGGTACCTTTTCTGGTTTAGCTCCTGCTCAAGGCTATATTGTAACGAGTCCAAATGCTCAAGATTTGAAGCGCTTCCACTCCGAGTAGCAGATTCTAACATGGCCTTTACCAAAGTCTTTTGATCGAAATCATCAGAGACACAAACCCAAAGTTTGACATCAAAATGCTCAACGACTCTCTCATCATTGAAGACCAGCTGAGCGAAAGTGGTCTTTCCAAGTCCTCCAACACCAACTATAGGTAGGACAGAGAGCTCGGCACAATCCTTCACTTGGTCCACCAAGATGTCCACAAGTTTCTCTTTCTCTTCATCTCGGCCATACACATGATCAGGCTTATTCAAGGATGAACCAGTCTCACGCCTAGCAGGAACTTTACCTTCCAACAGAACAGTAGTTTCACGCAAACCATGAAACTTTGCACGCTCTGCAGCCACGAGATCCAGTTTTGCTGTCACTTCTTTTATCCTTCTCGCAACCTTCCACTTATACAAGTTCTTCTTAATGCTCTTCGTCATTCTGTTTTGGTGCTCCAGCTTGGAAAGTTCGGAAACACATTCATCCAGCACATCCTCGATCTGATAGGATAAATCGTTGAGCTTGCGTAGCCAGTCCCGTATGGACTTGTTGTCCAACTGCTTGTCTTCAGCATCTTGGAGCACAGCCTGGATGGCGGTGAGATTGCTGGAAAGCTTGTGCATCTCATCGTTGACTCCCAAAATCAATCCAATCTCAGCCTTGATAAGAGAGCTCAGATTTTCGAGTAGAAACTGAATGGAAGCCTCAGCCATGATGGATGGATAATCAACACAAGATAGATTTTAGGCTAGGATACTATTTTCTTTTGCTTTTTTTTTGTTGGTAATGGATGCAAGTGAATGGAGGAAATGTTGAATAGACAGCAAGTTCAGCAGAAGAAGATGTGGATTGGGTATAACAATTTCCAACCACAAGTATCACATTCACATTCACAATCACAACTAATAAGTTTTTTTTCTCTTTTTTTAACTTTGAAGTGGCTTAAGTAAGTAGTTGTATTATTAACTTTGAGATGTGGACATGTTTCTGTAATTTTGTCTTGTTGCTGTGACAAAATTGTTCTGTAGCTAACTTGTAGTATTTCACACTGCAATTTGATTGTGGTTTGGTTTCACTAGAAGTTACTCTATGTCTCTATGCCTCTCTGCTGAGCAGTAACAAGTTGCTTAGTGTAGTGCAGGAATCAAACTTACTTCTGTTGGTATGGCTTAAAATTAGGTACATTACATACAATATCTTTTTGTTCAACGAAATTATATCGGCCCCTCGTTATTCCCAAATTTGCACTGAACACCTTCTTGTTCAATTTTAATTACATATAACTCCACGACTTTGACTTTTCACGCTCTAAATCCAGGAAAGTACCATTTTGACCTCGTCGGAATTTTGACTTTTGCTGCCATCCAAACAGCTTAAACTTTTTATTATTACACATTCAACCCTATATTTAATTTATTACAAAATTAAAACTAAATATTTCAAAGTAACCTAAATAATTTAATATATTTCAAAATGGTCCTAAAATTTATTTTAAAACAAGTCCCTACAAACATGATATTTCAAAATAAGTCCTACATTACTAAAAAAATAAAAAAAAAATTAAAACTACTGTAAACAGCTCCAAAGCGGAGCTATAAAACAGCTCCAAACCGGAGCTGTCCGGTGAGGAGCGGTTTACAGCTCCAAATCGGAGCTGTAAAAGCTCCGATTTGGAGCAGTTACAGCTCTAAATCGGAGCTGTTTACAGCTCCGGTGAGGAGCTGTTTACAACTCCAAATCGGAGCTGTAACAGCTCCGATTGGGAGCTATAAAAGCTCTGATTTGGAGTTGTAACAGCTCCGGTGAGGAGCTGTTTACAGCTCCAAATCGGAGTTGTAAATGGCTCCTCACCAGAGCTGTAAAATACTGTCGGAATTACTCCGGCGTCGGAATTTTTCCGGCACTGGAGATGATGAGAAAGAAGAAGAAGACAGAGAAAAATTAAGAAAATTATAAAAGAAAAAGGAAAATGAATAAAAAAAATAGAAGGAAAAAAAAGAGCTAGGGGCGTGTTTGTTTTGCCCAAACAGAAATTTGGGTTTTATGTCGGTCAACATAAATCTGACTATTGGGGTTAGATGTAATTCTGGGAACAAGGAGGCTTCATATGCAAAGTGGTGCAATAGGAGGGGTAGTGTATGATATTATGTCTTAAAATTAAAATACAATTTCGTTTTCTGAGATTCGTTTTACAAGCTTGATGCCTGTATCGTAGTCCTCGTTGTAAGGGAACAGAACACAGATTCCTGTATCTAAGTGATCTCCAAATCAACTTAATTTTCTTTGTTGTAAATATGTGTGAAGTCCGGTTCTGTGGGCATCATTTGTGAATTGTGTTATCCTTGCTCGTAAACATACCTTTGGTATGTATGCCACTGATCATGTCTTAACACTTCCTTGTTTCAAATTATTCCCATATCTAGTGTAAAAAGCATAAAAACCTCTCCAATTATCATAAATTAAATAAGCACGAAACCCCTCAATTATGAATTATCTAAATTACATCAAATCCCCAAGTTATACTAGATGTTGCATCACACACCTTAATTGTCATTCCGTTAAATTAGTAGCTCACGGCGTCAAAACAGAATCATGGCCCATCATCCACATAATTTAATATGACAAGTGTTATTCTATAAAGAAAAAAAAGAGTAGACATGCCAAAGTGTACTTAATTAATTACTATGCGTCTATGCCAACAAATAGTGAACCCTAATATATACTGGATTATACCTGTGAAAAACAAAATTAAATGGAAAATCTTTATTTATAATAGTTTTTATGTTTGTGTCTATACGGTGCTTTTACTTGATGTTGTTCCTTAAACCGTTAATTCACTTCTTGTTAAATTTTTTTTATTTTTTATTTTTTATTTTTTTTTTGGAATCAAGACTGCGAATCTCTCATTTCCACCAATCACCGAAGATCCAGACGTGGCCACATTCCGACCAAATGTTCTCAAAATAACTCATCTAGACACATAATCACACATCTGCTACTATGAATGCTATCAATTACAGATTATAGCAGTATACAACCAATTTTGCATCCTCCAAACATCTAATGCGTATAGTCTCCCTGATTTCTTCCTCAATGCGCACACAGAAAGGTTGCTGGTTATATAGTTTAGCATTCCTATTTCTCCATACTTCTTGTTAATTTTTGTTAATTGTTAATTAATCCTATAGTTCCAATTATTTGTTCAAGTTTCTTTTCCACATGATTTTTTTTTCAATTTACAAATATGTTGATGTTGTAATATATTTTCACATATTTTTATTATTAAATCCATAAAATAAAATTAGCACAATATTCGGTACATGTTTCCCATTTAGTTATAGTGATAATTTTTCAGTTACGAATTACTCCTAAACTATTAAACCGTATCACAAAGAAAAAAAAAACTCCCTATACGGCTCTACCACATGAATAATGTGTTGTTTGATTTTCTTAGATCGACTTTGACCGCAAATTAAGCTATACTGAATAATTTTTTAATAAAATTATAATTATAAAAGAATATGAACTATATTTTCATAATATAATTTTGTTAAGTTTACGATAACGAAAATTAACAAAACTAAATACGAGAAACATTAAAATGACAGAGAATGCAATAACAAAAGCATAAACATAAAACGTAACAATGGAAATAATAAATGAAAAGGGTAATTTTAAAAGTGAGAAGAAACATGAACAAAAAGTAATATAAATGAAATTATTTAGTCAGAAGAGGAAAGAGTTTTGGAATTTGGATAGAAACGAAAACAAATCTAATAAACCAAAATGGGGTATTACTGTAGTTTAGTTCACTGATTTATGTTCTCAATTGTTAGATCTGTAATTTGCCCTTGTTTTCTCGTTCCGATTAGTTTTCCATTTCTATTACAGTATTACCGATAAGGATCCATCTGGTTAAATATTAATTTTCGGTACCAATTATGATTGACACTAACTTGCGTTCAAGATTGAGTGTGTTTCAGGGGATTGGACTTGTACATAGTCACTTATAACTCTTTTATAGATGTATTTGGATTTATATATTACATAGCTGAAGTGTCTTAGATATAATTATATGATTGCTCGCTGCAGGTGATAATCAACTGGGAGTTGTTGCTGGTGTTAGGGAGCTGGGCTCTCTAATGTTGTCTTTCCTCTTAATTAATAATGTGGCAGGTTTTTTATATTATTCTTATATGAATGTTAAATTGTTTGAGGAGGCACTAATTAATGTATATTATCTTTTGTTTCATTTGTCTTTGTCACCTGGTGTGTAATTTTTCAGGTTGTATTGTTGCTCATGGTTGTGTAGACAAAACTAAAAATAAGACACAGCATGTTGAGTTTGTATGTTAATAATTTTGTAGTTGGAGTTTGAACCTTAGTGTATTGTTTCACTGATTTTCACTCTGTCCATAACCGTATTGGAACTGCTTTCATACTTACACTCTGCAGGCAATGATGTTTTGAATGTCAATAATGTACTGGAGGCTGGAGCCACGAGGGTCTGGCTTAGTCTTTCCACAAGGAATTGTTGATAGTGTGACTTCTGGTATTTCTGTTGGTACTCAAAGAGTTCTCTTACCATCAAGTTACATCAGAGGACCGCCTGATTTGAGATGTCATTACACATGATACACTTTCATTGGTGCTGGAATATGGGCAGCCTGGTTTCTTGTCACAACTTGCGATCCGAAGTTGATAGAATTCCAAGAAGAATGGTTTCTGAAGGAAGTGCTCAGAATAGGGGTGATTTGTATGCCCGGGTGTTTACAGCCAAGAACAAGGAGCTGAGAAGTAACGGGCGTTTGCATATTAAAGGAAAAGTTCTAAAACGAAACCTGAATGTTATATCTGAAAGGGTCTCAGAAGAAATTATTGAGCTTCAAAGGTTTTATGGCTTTGCCTTATTACTATAGTATCATATATGGTGGAACCATTTTTGTTGTGGGAGACTAGCTACAAGTCTGTGCTCTATATAAACTATATGTGCAGAGTGAGATTTAATCCTATTTGCCTCTTTTGTTGCTCTCTCTTTTTTGACAAACTCAGTTAAATTTCAGTTAAATAAATCTTTAGTTTCATATGGATGCATGTACATTTTAGGTTCCATTTATTGTATGTTATTTAGACTTGTGTAGAAGAGAACAATTTATGAGTTTATGATCATCTTCAATTTACCATGATAATATCATCCATATATGTCTTACAAATTAGTTGGGTTGCTTGAGCTTTTTTCTACTCTTAGAATTTCAATGTAGGATTTCCTAAACAACATTCCTTTTTGGAATGACTTTCTGGTCTGAATTTACAGTAGCCCTCAATTCTCTCTTTCAACCTGAAGACATCTATTTGTTTTCATTATGATAATGCTTTAATTGAATGAGATCACTTTTTGTGTATTTGTATGCACGGGGTGGTTCTTGATGGTTGAGGACTTCTTTTCATTCAGAGGAAATTTACAGATAGCTCTCACATCCAAGTTGAAATGCATCCTCTCCATTCTGTAGCTACGTACTCTAACGGGGTATCTTGCAAAGCCACCACGGTGCAAAAGTCCTAGTAAATTAATAAAGGGTAATTAGTACTAGTAGTAGTATATGCATTCCCCAAACCCATAAAGTAAGAAACAATCTCACGAGAGCGAGTATGGCACACGCTCTGTGAATTTGGATGGCCAGGAAGTTTGAGGCTGGGTTTAATGTAAAGTCGGGGGTTTCGTGCAATTTATATAATTGAGGGTGGTTTGCGCTTGTTTAAAATAATTGGAGGGGATTTTATGCTATTTACTCCCATATCTTCACTGGAGGGTGGGAGGGAATGTTGTGGATGTCCTTGCTTCCTGTAATTGTGTATTGGGTTTCAATGAAGATACTAACAAATTGACAGAGTCAGAGACTCGTATAACTTGGTTCGTGTTTTAGTAATTAAGAAGGTTTGGGTTACCTATCACAGCCCTAAACATTAACCCTCACTTAGTGATTGCTTATTCCGCTCTGGATGTGCGGATTGACGAACAGAGCGTAATGCGAACACCTGGAGTCGCGGTGAACTATTTCCTCTTCTTTTTCCCTGTTTCCAGAAGAATTATCAGCGACGCCGTCGAACTGTTAACGACCAAACATGTTAGAGTCCAAGTCCTTCACGAAGAAAACCAACCAAGCAAGGCAAAGTTGTGAAGGTATATCAATCAATCAATCAATCAATCTCATACTACTTTCCTTTTTCTGCTCTGTCTATTTTGCTACTGCTTCACTCTCTGCTCTCTGGAGCTGAATAGTTTAATTAGTTTCTCTCAATTAGCTAATTTCAGCTTAATTTAGTTTTATTGGATTTTTTTTTCTTTTTCTTTTTCTGTGCATGTTTTTGTGTTGAAAACATGAAATGAGGGTTTAGAGAGATCTATTTACGAGACGATATATACTGCGGTACTCCTTTGCGCAAAGTGTGTGTGTCACACTAAATCTGCTAGACTTGGGCGAATTGAATGACTCCACCATACTTGTGTTGGACACGAAAATCGTTCTCAACCAGATTGATTTGCTGGAGAATCCGGCGAGGTGCTTTCTATTGTTTTGGAAGAGGTGAAGAACAAGAATCTTGCGGTTTATTAAAGTAATATACTAAGCCTGTTGATTCAATCAATTGATTGACCTACCAATCAATTTTAAACCGTTAATCTTACTTATTCAGTTTCAATCTGGTGCGTACATGTGTCATTAAATATTTTTTACTTTTGAAATTACTATTTTGATATTTGATTTCATCCTATCTATCTCTTCTTCTTTATTCATCTCCTCTCATCATCTACAGTCCAAATCAATTTATGCCAGCAAAGTTCTTCGACCAGAAATAGTTTCTGAGTAGCCACCAGTCTTGTTTAGGGTTTTTCCGGAATCAACTCTCTTTCATCTCCTTCCTCTATCTCCGGTCGATGCAATGGCCTCATCAACGCGGAATTGGAGTTTCTTTTTCGACCTACACAACAATGGATCTTTGTTAGCCATTGGGGCGATACGGTCTATCATGATTAGTAGTATAGTCTAAACTCCTGCTTAGGCTACTATTGATGTGAAGTGAGATGGTTGAGCGGCTTTGGAGTCTTAAGTCTAGGGCTGAGAAAACCTGATTCCGACCAAAAGAGGCCAAGCTCATGAATTCCAGAGGTTAGTGTTGTTCTGTGAGGTAACTTTTTTTCCTCCCAGAAATTGGCCACTTGAATTACCATATGTTTCTACTTATTTTTATTTTTCTCCTATTAACCTAACAGGTTCAGTGTATTGATTGTTTATATCTTTGATGTGATAATCTCTTCTCAAGGTTTGTATATGGCAGTACGTGCGCATATTGTTGCACGCCAGAGATCCCGGAGCCTACCCTTGCTAATGTTAGAAGGTAAGCTCATTTTTCATTTGACTTGTATGGGTTCGAATTACCTGGTGAGGCTGATGATAGTAGTAGACATGGTGAGGTTACTGTTTTTTTGTCCATTACTATAATGCCGTGGACATACCAATTGCTATAATTTGTACTTTTTGAGTTTCATCTGCTCCGGATCATTATGCTTCAAACTGAATAGCTAGGTGAAGCAATCATGTTTCTTTTTCTGAAGCAACCTAATTTATCAAAATAATAACTTTGATATACATTTTGTATTAAGTTTCTTTAACATGCTACTTGAACTAGACCTTTATGTCGCATAATGTAATTTAATTTTCTTAAAAAGTTAATGAGGCAAATTTCAATCTTAACTCGTCTTAGTAAGTAGTGATCGGATGATTGTGAATCCGTTATTTGGTTGAAGTTCGAATAGTTGACCGAAACTTCTGACTTCATGCTTGATCTTCAAAAGAACTTGCTTTCCTCATAGAAATGAGTTAAGTGGCGTACAGAAAGGTATACTTGGGAGGAGATTGTATAGTTGTATAAATGTAATATCATCTATTTGTCTTCTCAAAGGATTAATTGCTGGTGCCTATTTAGTTTCTTTAAATTCTGATAAAAGCCAAACTAACCAGGAAAATATAACTCTTTTATTATGCAGTAGATGTGGAAATGTTAGAGATGTACATGGTGAGGTACCTAGCATGACAATCAATTAGTTGTGTTTAGTTGCAGACTTATTGGCTAATGTAGTAGGAAATTCACAGTTACCAAGCAGTATTGCTGCTGCTATTCAAGCTCAGGAATTGGGCATCTGTCCGGAAGCAGCTTTGGTAGTGAGTACTTGCAATCCCAGTTGCTAGAGGTGATTGTTCCCTGTTTCGCAGTTCCAGTAATGGGATACGACCACTTTCAGGTACTAATAAAATGAATGGAGATGCAAAAGGGAAGAATGGTTCCATAATGTCATCACAAGCCTAAAGGACACTTTACTTTTTCATAGTAGAATAAACAACGGCAGCAGTTGAATTTCATATAGCTTTGTATGCATAGTTACATTTCATTCCAAGTGTTAATGTAACATAACTTTATAATGACAAACAAGTCACATTAGAAAGTAATATGCCTATGGGATGTAATCTTTTGTTTCATATTTAAACATTAGAGTTCTAGGCTTCTAGGAGAGCTCAAATTCCACCAAGTCTTACTTGAGAAAAGCAAATTCTGATAAAAGAGGGCCAAGCCCATGAATTCCAGAGGTTAGTGTTTACTAGGTAATTTAGGATTATGATATGTGTTGATAATTTGAGGTTACGGCGTTGTTGAATTGGGGAATGAATGTTATTCGAGATTCGAGATTCTAGAGAAGAGACCTTTTTCATGCCTAGGTATTCTAAATTTGGGTCTCATCGTGAGAGTATGTTAAACTATGTTCTACTAATTAAAATTGTAATTGCTGAATCTGGATGAGATTTTAAATCATACTTATATCATTGGACTTGCACTCTAGCTATACTGCTATATATATGTGAGATACTGTAATTATTTCTCCACCTGTGATATTTAGCATAATCTGTTTCAGTTGCTTCAGTTGTACAACTCTTGGGGTTTTATACATTGATTTGCAGCAGGAAAGTGACTACAACTGATCAAAAAGATACGTGGCTTTCGACTGGTGGCAGCATTAAAATGCAAGTGACTTGGCTTCCGGTGAACAGGTTGGGTGTGGAGCAAGTTGAGAATCTGTACATTCATTGGAAGCAAATTGTTTGGAATAAATTGGAACATCTGAAAGTAAATGCGTTTGTTTAGGAGTTGGTTGGGAACCGATTACCAACAGCTGACAATTTAAAGAACAGGAAGAGCATTCATGAATCTGTAATGAACATTTGTAAGTTGTGAAATGCCGCAGAGGAGTCTGCAAACCACCTCTTCGTCCTCTATCCTTTTGCGCGAGAGATCTGGGCTCAAAGACCGTTCATCTTCACAGTCACCGGAGTTGTAGATATCTCCCATCGGTATGTTGGATTACACTAATTATGCTTCAATATGATCTTATTATATGCTATATATGTATTAGATGTCATCAGTCAATTTAATCTGAAACCCGGAAAATTCAACATTTTCCATAGGTATGTTGAATTACACTCTTTATGTAAATTGTTTGCATAAAGAGATTTTTGGTTAATAAATTTAGAGCTTCCGCAACTTTGCTTCATGTGAATTAGTTAATGATGATTACAGAGAATTATCGCCCTTACATCGTGACTTGTTTCTTCCTTGCATAATCGTTGCATAATCGTGGTATTCTCCCAACAAGTACATCCAAAACCATCCAAAGGTAGCACAAGCTTTTATTGTAGTTGATTTTTACTGTCTGGTGAATGGCATTAAGGTGAATTGTAGTTCAGTTTGATAAACTATGCAAAAATATTTAGGTTGCTCGAAATTGGAAATAAGAAATTGTTGATTTTGATCATTATGATATCTTTATCTGTCATATATAAGTATTGCGCTTGTGCAAGGGATTTCTTTACTCTTGCGTTGATTTTCCTGTCTGGTGAGTGGAAGGGAGCTGGATTCTTGTTTAGTTTGATAGAAAATGTAATTGCTTAGTTATGGACATGACAAATATGGTGACTTGTATCATTAGGATATCTTGAATTGTGATGTTAGTGTTGCATATATAGTGAAATTACATGTAGTGTTCGAACTGTTTTTTGTATTCAGAAAGATGATCAGTGGTTGATGATTCTTTTGTTTCCATACCTGCTCCGAAAACTAAAGCATTATTAGAGCTACTGTTGAGGTGATAATCATGGACTGTAGTTTTTTTCAATGGATTGCTTTTGCCTTTCTGTACTATGCTTAAAAAGAAAAAAAATTAAGTTAATAAATTTATTTATTCTCGTCAAGCACCTAGCTAGGCTATATTGAAAGCTTGAGCATTGGTTTATATAATGTAGGACTTGTATGTATTAATGAGTTAATTCTTTGATCCATTGAAAGTTGCTAATAGATATGTAGTACGAATTTGATTTCGTAGGATTTGAAAGGTGTTTGTCTGAACTTGTTTACCTGATTTCTGGTCTTGTTTGTTCATATGTCATGTTCCTTGTTCAGAAAAAATAGGAAGACACATAACACTACTTTGAAAAACCGAGTAAGTGCTTGACAAGGAAACTGGGGAAAACTGGTATTTGATTTTGATGGGTGACATTTCTGTATATAGGTATTTGCAAATTGGTAAAACAAAAGTTATTTCTAAGATATGATGGCATAGCTGGATGCTCGTCGTTCAGAGGTTATTAGGAAGATGAGCGGCCATTATCCAGAGGAAAATCTGTTCATATATGGCATTATGGCTAAGAAGAATTTCACTATATGGCGTCGCTCTGCAATACTTCTCTAATTAGTGTGTAGAGGCAATTGATTTTTATTGGATTGGTTCCTTAATGACCGTCTTCTATTGTGGTTCTGGAGAAGTAGAAGTTATTGGCTTTTGAGAAACAGTTTTATTTATCAAAATTCGACTTTTAAGCTTAATGTAGGATTTGGCAACCAAAGTGCATGCAAATATAAACTAAAAAGTGAAAGCTAAATTCCATCATTGTTTTTAGGTTGTTGATGTTTAATTTTTAATGGTACGACTTACGATAAAGTTCTGCTACAAAAGTATGCCAAAACAAAACATAAACATTTTTTATAAATTGACAAAAAGGAATACGTAATTATTTTGAATTATATTACCATTTGGTCGAGCCTACTTTAATTATAGACTCTAGGGTATATTAAACTCTATTTATTTAGTTAATATATTTGAAGTTGATTGCACTAATAATAACAGTGACTCTTTAATAGTGAGACTCTTTGATACTCAATTAACTATTAAAAATGCCAACACACAATTATGATTTTAAAAAAAAAACGTAGCACACGCGTAGCGTGTGTCGTTAAATTCTAGTAATAGAATTAGAGCACTTAGCAATCCCAACAGGTGTTTTTTTGTGTTTTCGAATGAAAACCACAAGTATGTTCCAGCTCTCGTTCAATTGATTGTAGTATGTTTATATTGGTTATGCAGTTAGAGTGGAGTCGGGTTATTTTTATCAGTTGATGCTCGGTTTATTTTGTTCAATCTCCATGGTGCTTGCACTTGCTTGTTTATACCAGGTCATAGCTTAGAACAAAGACAAAAACCACCTCAAATGTGGTGGTTCTTTCTTTCATTCTATTTATTTTTGTTTCCTGATTGTAAATAGCTAGTTCAGCAGTTTTTAGAAAAATAAAAGTTGAAGCTACTGCATAAACCACCTCAAATGGACTTGGAAGTTTGTTATCCCATGTAACATGGATATTGAGCCTCATTCTCTAAATGCAACTTGGCTTATGTATTTTATGTTGTTAATGAATGATAGGAAAAAAATAATTTTATTGGTTAACGAGTAAATAGTTAATTAGGAGGAAGGAAATTATCCTTTCCCTTGTTTCTGTAAGGATGCATTCATCATTTATATGAAGACAAAGAATAAACTCTTTTAATGCCACAAAGGATGTGTTTTCACTTATCATCTCCCAGTTTCTTTATTCTCTCATTTCTCCCCTTTTATCTGTTCTTAAGGATCTAATTATGGACTAGTACAAAAGGGTCATCATGTTAATATCGCTAGAATTTGGATTACTATTTGATTTGAGGCAGGGTTTTAGAACTGACATATTCTACTCATCAGCTATTCATAAAGTATTAACATCAAATGCTACTTTTTATTCTTTTGTTACTAAAATTGATGATGCAGCTATTAGAGTGGCATCCCAATGGTATCAAAAGCATCTTGGTGGTGCTGTGAGGGTGTTGCTTATCACAAATTATAGAGAATAAGAGGAAGTTCATTAAGGATGGAATCGCAGCAGAGACAGGTGTGCTAATTTATGTTTATATTTTTCTTCTTGTGTTTCACCTAACACTCTCTTTGTTGTCTACCATTGCTAATAGACCACGTTGGCCGAAAATTGGAGTTATTGTTCTTTGCATAGTCCTTGTAGACTCGGCATATGTAATTTGAACACGCCGAATAATAGGTTTAATTTCATTGCAGTTGAGTCATATGTCAAATCGCTTGGTCAATCAGCATTACTCGACCTCATTGTTCACCCTGCATCTGAAGATGTCACAATGGAGGATGCCGAAGATCTAAGGCCTTAAAAGAGAGAAACAATATATCCAGAGGTACTCAGTCGACTAGCTTGCTTCCTTATTGTATTTGTGTTGGCTGAGTTTTTCTGTGTACATATGATATTAATTATTTCGTTATAATTCAAATGCATCATAAGCCCATGTCAGAGATTACTTCTGGTTTGCTTCGTACTTGATAGGGGTATAGTGTTGGTGATTGTACTCTTGCTACACATGCTTGTTGGAAATGTTCCTGTTATTAACTGTTAAACTTGTATTCTTAACTTGACACCTTTGGCTTCTAGTTGGCGAATATTTGCATAATAAATATTTTTATGTTACTTATGCAGATCTATATTATCGACACAAGAACACTCAGATGGCTAGCCGGGCATCAGTTGAGCTCCACACACTAATCTATTTCAGGAATAGGTAACTAGTGAAACACTCATGTCCCGTTTTCTTCACCCTTACATTTTCGTGCTGATAGACTCATTCTTGTAATTTTATAATCTTGCAGGCCTACTGATACTGATGTTAGAATACTCAAAATAAGATCAAACGGCTTCATTGTTTTTGTTCCGAAGTAAGATTGATTAACTTATAATTAATAATGTACATCTCTTTCTGAACTTATAGCGTAATAATTCCTTAACCTGCTATGAGCTTGAGTTGTTGAATTTAGCGAAAATTCTGAATGGTATAATTAAGAGTCTCTCTCTAAATCCTTATACCGAGGTTCAAATCTCCCAAGATAACTACTCTACGCTCATAAAAAATTAGTACTTACCCAGCCTGGGTGCAATTCGCCCCTCAAAAGCAGGGGAGCATTGGAAATATAATATTATAATGAGTAAAACATTTGATGACTCCGAAATTTTTCATCTGCTTATATGTTAGAAACTCCGTGATTATATAGCATCAGAGTTACACTTTTAAAGATCCTGCTAATTTATCATATGGAAATTGTACGTGATATTTATTCTTGGGTATTGCTTGCAGATTTGGAATCGCCTGTGCACTTGACATCGAGAGGCCAGAAGGGAGCAGGAGAGTGGATATTAGACGAGCAGCAGCAGAAGATCAGAAAGGTTAATGGTTAAGTTTTTTACCGTGTTCTGCAGACCGTTACGATTTACATGGAGGTTGTTGTTGAGCCAACTGAACAGGCCAAAACTCCAGCTCACTCTTGTATGATAAATGCCAGGACCAGCAAATATTGCCTTTCCCCAAAATACTTCTCTTCAGTACTATAGGAAATGTTGTAATCATTCTAGCCTCAGGCCTCAGCTACCTATACCTAACTAGTTCCATAAATCTCATTTGCTGTATTCATTAATACTATTATTTTATTTGCAAATTTTTTCAGTCTTGAGTCATGAGATCAATGTGTGATGAATGGTCTGATAAAGTCTTTTAGAGAAATTATAAATATTTTGACAATTTTCATAAATCTCCTGGAGTAATAATGTTTGAAAATTTTCTTGAGATTTTAGATGTGCATTTGTTGCCCAAATTGCTTTAATTGATGTTAATTAGTATGAAGGAGAAGAAAAATATTTAGCAAGGTAGGTTGAAGAACACTATATTATGTCCAACATTTCCCAAGTTAAGGTTATTTTACATGTGCTATTCGCCCGAAGAAAGTTGAACTGAATTTATAATGAATTTGAACCGAAGACATTGTTAATGATGCTGTCTTGAGAGTGCATCGACTCTAAAAAACATGTAACATTACACGAGACATCTTACAAGCGTCGATGAAATAACTAAAATTCCAAAATCGAATACTATTTGAAAGCTAAATCCTAAACAGGAGTAGTATTTCTCTTCAGGTTGCTCTGGTGGTTACAGCAGAAAATGAATAGAGCAAACACTTTGCCTCCTGTACAAAAATGAATCTGAATACTACTAATGCAACAACATTTTGTGTCCTTCCTGTGAATGAACATTGGCATGTGAATCTACATGGAGAATTGGCTCATTACAGGTTGTATATTTAGGACAAGATCCACATGAACACAGTTGACCATCCAGTGATAGCAAGTGCTGCAGCAAGGTAAGTCCATAGGAACAGGACAGAACACTCTTCTTGTGCCACATCAAATAGTTGCGTCATCGTACCTGCAGCCATTGTTATTTATCGTTGTATGATTAGATCAGTTCGAGCTGTTAGATGAGATGGTGACACTAAAGATTCTTGAGCATTTAACGAGCGATAAAAACTCTACACATTTGAGTATGGAGAAGAAAAGTGGTACCGATATTCATGGCAGGCGGGAGAGTGAACTGAATCAGGAGCACAAAATGGTAAAGAGGATCCGATGGAAGAAAGCCGAATTGTGAAGCTGCTTTTACTACAAAAATCCCAACTGCTGGAAGTAGCATGTATCTCACACAGATAACAGCAATCACCTCAACTGTTCTCACTTTCGCCTTGCGTAATCCTGAATAGACTCAGCACATGTTCATCATTTAGTCACTAGACGGTCTGTGTTCGTGTGCTGTCCACGCTGTTTTGAAGAGAGAACAAAGTACATACCTTGTGTGAGGTTGCCTCCTAATATAAGGGTGATGCAAGGAATAGTTCCATCTCTGCAAATTGATTCGTGAATATTAGTCGAGCCAGGGGTAACAGTATACATGAACCTAAGGTTCGTGAGACAAGTATTCATCAACCTACCCGAGTAATTGAAGGACGTCATCGACCACTCTGAGGGGAGCATTCTCACCGATAATCAGGTTATGCAGCCATGAAACTCCCCCAAAAAACAATCCGAAAAACTGAAAATTTCCATTGCCGTACATTCCATAAAATCATTCTTAATACACAACTGCCGAAGCATGTTTTCAGCCATAAATGTAAAACAAATAACTCACCGCAGCAAGAATTGGAGGTGTTCTTAGCTCCTCGCTGATCTGATGCAACGTTCCACGTATCTGTGTCCATGCTGATCTCTTCGTCTCAAGCTTCTGAACGTAAACAACTTCAATGTCAAATTTAATTTCCAAGTATCATAACAGTTTGTTGTACTGCATCTGCATTATATAGTTAACCATCGAAGATTTACGTACATGCTCAGTTCCATTAAGAAGAAGAGATTTCTCATTTGCTTCCATATCATTGTTGGGCTTCTTCAGAATTTCCTCCTCGTCTGCAATCATCTCAGCATGTTTAATACCGGCCCTTCGTATCAGGTGGTAAGTATAAGTCCATATGTAGAAGGCACCAAGCTGCATAATTCAAAAGCCACACACCATGTTATCAAACAGGACACAACAAAGTATCCACAATAAGTTCCGGAGTTCATGGATGATGGATCGGTAATTGGCTTACCGCCATTGAGAAAGAAACGTATGATAGGCCAACGGTGGAGCAAACGTTCTTGTCTCCAAATGGATTACCATCCTCCTTGCAGATTGCAGGGATGATTATCAATAAAATGTTTCCCAAGTTACCTAATCATCCAGTACCAACATTCTGAATCAATTCGAGTATTTAAGTTGCAGAGTTTTAATGAAAATTATGCAACTTGATACACTCAGACAGATTGGTTTGTACCTGAGGAACACATAGCGATCATGAGATTGGCATGTAAGGTTTAGGCCTAACGATTTTTACTGCAATCCATCCGAATATACTTCCGACTAGAAAGGTAATCCCAATGTTCACAGGCATGAACCACCTGACATATACAAAAAATGTACACAAATCAACATGTTGAAGTAATAAAACATCGAATATTTTCCATAAATCATTGGAATCTTGATCTCGAATCATACCATGAGATAATGTCCTGGAAGCTGACAGTCTTTGCAAGACTTGAAAACACTAGTGATGGAGTGAAGGCCACAAACACAATCTGCATTTCCACACACGTTAGTGAGCGCGTTATGTCAAGAAATTCTTGAGAAAGACGATAACAATTACTACAACAACAACAATAACGTGTTCAAGAATCGAGCAGACTTTACGTACTTTGTTCATAGACCTCCGTGCATCAGCAGGAAGAAGCTTGAGATAATCAGTAGCCATGAAAACTCCCACTAGACTTAACAAGAGAACTTGCACTATTGGCATAGAAGCCACTTTCAACAATGACAAGAACCCCATTTTTCGTTGTTGTACTTCTCACTCTGAATCAACGTTCACTGGCCGGCGTCTAGTGGCTATCGATGCTAAGAAATCATGAAAACAGGAAGATTGAAATGTTAAGACAGAGATATACTAATTACATCACCAAGATATCAAGAACATGGGTCACAATAACATGCATGATTTTAGGAGTATTTTAACAGGCAAGAACATGTTCGATGTGCCACATAATAATGGTCCTTAAATGAAGGTACATTAAAATGCCTTATCCCATGATATAGACACTAGAGAAGCATATAAGCATAGAGAGAATCAGCTGTCACACAATAACAAATTAGCAACTCTGTATAAAAGTTCAAAAACTGTTAGGAGAAACATTCCAGTCAACATTTTCTGTTGCTTCTAGTCTGAAAAAACATGCCTGGTCACGTTTCTGTTCTATCCTCATTGACAAACTGGCATTAGCATGTCATGTGATTTATGCATCTTGCCATGTATATATATGATTTAATAATATGAAATCTACAAACTATTCATGGTATATAAAAATTAAAAAGGATTAAAGGGTTTTCCACTCGTGTTCTTGACGAGTGTATAATTTAAAATAAATATGTTACGTGTTAACGCCTAAAATAAGTACCCAACTTATTTGTGCCAATATAACAACTTATATGACTAAAGCAAGGTGGTTAAATTAATGTGTTTGATGAATATTTTGAATACAATAGGGGTTGATTAAATGACTCATCATGATTTGAAAAATCTATTTTATCTAACTTTTCGACTTATTAACTATTCATCATCTTATTATTAGTTTTTAGTCAATTTATGACCATCAAGGTGATGATTAGGTGACTCATTTGAAAATTTACTTGTAATTTTTAGATTCATCAACTATTAGTCACCTTAATTAATGTTGCTACATTTGAAAAACTAAGGAAAGAGATGGAGAGAGAAAGAAAAAAGAAGAAAATAAGTTATTTGCGTGTACAATTATTGTACGTGGATGGGTGCACATAGTAAATGCTGACAACTACTACTGAGAAGAACCTAGAAAGAAAGATAACACAATATGGGCAAAAGAGAATATGATTACCCTTGTTTGGTTCGAGTGTAAAAATTCCCCATCTAACACGACTTACCGGATGTAAAAGGTGCCCGCCCGTAGCAAGCCACCCCTAAAAAGGGGTCCGCCGGTCAAATTAGTCGCACGTAAAACCACAACAAAACGATGTAAAGCCTCCTCCCTCCCTGTGCGGCTCTGCAAGGAATGGAAAGAATACTTTGAATCTAAATATAGCAAAATATGAAAATACAGAGTCATACAGCAGGAACTGATATTTAGAATTTACAGAAACCGACTATAATAGGAGTATTTAATATCTATATCTACACCAGAAACTTTAATTAATATTTTATGGATGGGAGAGAAAGAAATTTAAAAAAAGAAAAAGAAAAGTAAATCGAAAGTTTTGAATGGATTATTATTTATTACATTACCTGAAAGAAGGAAGATTTTGTTGCAAATTAATTTCATATGGGGTTTAATTAGTTAATGAATTTAAACTGAGAGAAGGCAAAGATTAATGCATAAATATTAAATAATACTGGGTAATTATCTTACCAGAAAAGAAACCAAGAAATCAGAAAAAACTTACCAGAAAAGAAATCAAGCATACAGAAAAAACCTGGAAAAGAAATTTTTTGCATGCAAATATATATATATATCCAGGTGACTTAATAATTATTACTAGTAATGATAATGATTGAAGAGAAAACAAAACCAAATTGTCAGCTTTTATTTTTATTTTTATTTTTACAAGTTGTTAGAACATTGAACGGATCTCTTTTGAAGTTGCATTCAAGTTGTATTGGCTTACTAATTTGAATGGGTGTCTCATGTCTGTCTACCATTTTTAATACTTCTATATCTAATCCTAATTATCGTTTTTCTGATGAAATTAACGGCGTTTAGCATACCAAACAAATTAAGTTAGGTAGGTTTACTACAAATTAAATCAAGAGTTTGGGGCGGAATTATAAATCAAAGTTCGGCAAAATTACATGTATAATGAGATTATTTTGGAAAGGGGAGGGGACGAATTAACCTTGAAAAACTAAAAAAAATTCTATAAAAACTTATTTTTCCTTTTCTTTTTTTAAACAGCAAAAAAGTTCATTAAGTTCATCAAAGTTGTATAAGGTAAGAGGGGTATACCCAATCATGATACAAGATGTATCACTAAAATCCAAGTACAAACGAGGGTCCAAAAAGCTAGCTAAGCTTATGAAATAACAAACGACACGAAACCCAAGGGACTCTAACTATGCTATGATCCCCGAAGCATCTTAAACCGAAACTTAGACTATAAACCAGTGGCCCCACAAACTCTAGACAAAGTATGTAATTCGAGATAAAGACGAGCCTACACTCCCATAACTCCCAGGGCGATGATGCAACATCACAACCCCCTTCCAACTCATAGGAGCGAAAGCCTAAACGAAACGGTCTCCGTTTGAAATCCTTAGTGCCCCATTGATTTTTTTTTTGGAATCAACACGGTGCCCCATTGATTCCTTCCTGATTAGTAGAAATAGTAATTATATTATAAAAATAATAATTTAATTGAAGATCTATCGTATCGTACGTACTACTCACCACCTGAGCTAAGCGTGCAAGGTCCTCATATGAAAAAATAATCTCGTTACTTTCGAGTAATGGTTGGCTCAATTTTGGCTCAATTGGTTAAAGAGAGAAATATTAAACTTTTAATCACAAATTCGAACCCCACGGGAGAAGAATTTGTAACTATGTCTCTTTCGGTAGTAATACTAATAAATCAATACGCCTTTCTTCCCAATTAATTTTTCACGTTTATTATAAAAAAAAAAAAAATTCACCTTTTTATTTTTACACGGTTTTTAGAAAGAGAATATATTATGTGTCTGAGTTTTAAGACTCATGATAAAGTTATAATAAAAATTAGAAGAAAGTAAAAGTTAAAAGATAAATAAAATTGATTGTGAAACCAAACATAGATAGATGATTGGGACTGGGTTTGTATGATAGGGTTTGAGACCGTGAGTTGTCAAATTTGTAAAGTGACAATTCGGAAGATAGATTAGATTGACTAGATAGATGGATAGACAGAGACAATTCTTTCGACACTTCACGAATTCATTCGTGTTTACTTCCTCTCCATCCCCATCGCGCGGTGGGTACTACACTAGCTTAATCGTGCATAATTGCTCACCGCTCACGATCACCGATGGATTTCATGGTGGAAATATAGGATTTGAAAACGGGGGTGACGGTTGTATACAAATTGTTTGATAGTAGTTTTTGAGATTTAATTTTTTATTTTGTAAATTTGAGAATTTTTAATTAAAAGTTAAGGTTGTTCTTATTCCAAAATGTAAGAATCCTAATAGAATGACTCAATTTAGGCCTATCAGTCTGAGTAATGTCATGTTTAAAATTGACTCTAAAGCCATTACTAATCACCTAAAACTACATATGTCGAACATCATTTCTGAAACTCAATCAACTTTTGTGCCTGGAAGATTGATTACTGATAACGTCTTCGTTGCATATGAAGTTAATCATTTTCTTAAGAAGAAAACTAAGGGCAAAGATATGTTGATGGCTCTTAAATTGGATATGAGTAAAGCGTATGATAGAGTAGACTGGTGTTTTTTAGAGAAGGTTATGGAAGAGTTGGGTTTGCTGATAGCTTCATTCAGTTGATTATGTTGAGTGTTAAAACTGTTTCACATTCTCTGTTATTTAATGGTGTGTCGTTGGAGTCGATTGTGCCGGAGTATAGTATTCGCCAAAGAGATCCTCTTTCTCGTTACTTGTTTCTTTTTATAACTGAGGCAATTAATGCTCTAATCCGGGATGCGGAAAGGAGAAATGTGCTACAAGGGGTGGTTGTTGCTCCTGGTCGGGGCTCCGAGGATTTCTCACCTGTTATTTGCAGATGATACTTTTCTTTTTTGTCAGGCTACTTGTATGGTTGTTGTAGAAGTTTGTGACATTTTGTTTAAGTATAATCTTGTTTTAGGTCAGAAAATTAACCTGGATAAGTCTACTGTGGTTTTCAGTAAGAATACAAGTGAGACGAGAATTGCTGAAGTTAGAGATTTACTTCCTGAAGTGTAAGTGTGATTGATAAGCATGAAAAGTATCTTGGTCTCCTAACAGTTATGGGTAGGTCTAAGAGGGAGGTGTTCAGTTGGCTGAGGGAAAGAGTTTGGAAGAAAGTTCAAGGTTATGATGCTAAGTATCTTTCCAAAGCTGGAAAAGAGGTTCTTATTAAGTCTGTTCTTCAGTCCATCCCGACTTATGTGATGAGTTGCTTTAAGCTTCCTGATTCTTTGCTCTAGGAAATTGACTCCATTATCGCTACATTTTGAGGAAATGGGGGCTCAAGGAAAATTCATTGGGTGCATTGGGATAAGCTTTGTGATTCAAAAAGGGATGGTGGTTTGGGTTTTCGGGACTTACGATCCTTTAATCGTGCCATATTGAGTAAACAGATTTGGCGTGTTATACATTTTCCTAATGCTTTTATTGAGTCGGGTGATTAAGGCCAAGTATTTTCCTGCCACTCATATTCTAGACTCTTGTGTTCGTCCTAATGATTCTTTCACTTGGAAGAGTATGTCTGCGGCTTTACATTTGGTCCAACAGGGTGTCCGCAGGAAGGCTAGTGATGGTCTTTATGTTCATGTGTGGAAAGATGGGTGGATTCCTCGGGATCATGATTTGAAGCCTTTTACTTCTAATTTGCATAAGTTACAAGATCTTACTATTGCTTTTTTTCATGTGGACGGTGTGTGGGATGTAGGTTTGCTTCGTGCAGTTTTTTGGGAGGAAGATGTGCAGAGAATTTTACAAATACCTTTACCGACTTGTAGCTTATCGGATGTTCGAATTTGGCATTATATGAAGAACGGTTACTTTTCAGTTCGTTCTTCCTACTGGTTAGCTCGTTTTCTTGCTAAACAGCAGTATGCACAGAGGAATGGGTGTAGTAGCTTGGCGCCTTGTATGAACTGGACTTGGGTTTGGAAGATAAAACTTCCGAATAAAGTTAAAGTTTTCGCTGGCGTTTATATCCAATGCTTTACCTGTTTCTGTTAATCTGTTGCAGAAAGGTTTGTCTGTGGATGATACTTGTCAGTTGTGTGGTTGTGAAGCAGAATCGTCACTTCATTTGTTCTGAGGTTGTAATTTTGCACGTCTTGTTTGGGCCTTATCAAATCTGTCTCATTCTGTTCTTGCTTCTTCTTTAATTGATTTAGTGGATTGGATACATGATGTTCGTGCAGGTTTGGGGGCGGAAGAGTTTGATGTTTTTGTGTGCATTTGTTGGAGCATTTGGTTTTGTCGGAATAAGTGATTCATGAACATGTTGCAGCTGATGCGCAAGAGCTTATTTGGTTTGTTGTCCAGTTTATGGAGCGTTTTAAGGCAACCCAGGGTCTGGCCGCAATTCCAGTCACCCCAAACCGATCTAGTACATGGCAGGCCCCTGTCCAGGATTTTGGAAGGTAAACTACGATGCCTCCGTCACTTCTACTCAAGCAAGTTTTGGTGTGGTTGTCCGAGCAGCAGATGGAGCGGTGGTATACTGGAAACGAGATGTCATCCCTTTCATTAAGGCTCCAGAAATTGCAGAAACCGTAGCAGCCAAGTGTGCGCTTACTGTTGTTGTAGAATTGCAATTATCCCATGTTATCATTGAAGGTGATTGTCTTGGTTTGTTGAATCAGCTGAATTCGGCGCTGCCTCCTTTTGTCTGCTGTTGGCTCGTTGATCCAGGAAATGTGGCAAATGTCTGCTAGTTTTCGTACTATTCATTTTGCTTTTGTTAGGCGTAGTGGTAATAGCTTAGCCCATGCTTTAGCTCAACATGTTGTTGCAGCTGAGAATGGACGGTTTTACCAATTCGTTTTCATGGCATGTATTGTATGATGTTTCTGATTATTAATGAAATTGTTTGATTCTAAAAAAAAAAGTTGAGGTTTTTTTTAAGGTAAAAAACTTGTTTTATTACTGGATTCAAAGTTTGATTACAAAATGTGTGATAAATACTTTTAGCTATACATCAATTGATCAACACCAAAACAATCTCGAAAGCCCAAACAGAATTACAAAGAAATACAAAGCACCACCGCCGAGACAAATTATATTGGAGCACAACTGCACAACACACCGATCTTGATGAACTATTTTTGAATCTACGTGAACACGATCTCTCTTTCCTTTCCGAGTCAATTATCATTAAAGGACGCATCATCCATGCGCATTGTGACGTCTAACGAAGAATGTTGTAGAATATCTAGAGAGATCCATGCATAAAATGTTACTCCCTCCGTCCAAGAACAAATGAAACACTTCATTTTGTTGACTTTTTCGATGGTCAATCTGACTTTAAATTATGCTCAAATCATATGACAAAAATTGTTAAAAATATTATTATATTATAAAACTAGAATGTTTATATTTTCATAATATAAATTTTTTTAATTATTTTTTTTGTACGATTTGGGATTAATATGAGGTCAGATTGACCCTAAGAAGGTAATAAATGAAATGTTTCATTTGTTCTCGGATGGAGTAGGTATAAAACGGAGAGGGGTAATATTCAAAGAGAATGTGCATTCGCTAATATAACAACAGGAAAAACAAAGGAGTGCCGAAATAGAAGGCTGTAGGAAACTGGGAGTTGTTGTATTTATTCTATTTTCGTCTTCTTCTGTTGGAGTTGATATCAGCTACCACTAACACACACACCTCCCCAACAAGAAGACAATTTGCACCAGATCGCCCTAAAAGTCTAAAACTGACACTGAAATGAACTGATTCATCAATTCAAAGCTCATACGTTTGTTCCAGCCATCGTCACAACTCACACGGCGGTGGCTTAGTTTTATTTGCATGTGCTAATTTCTTTTAATTAACTAATTCATTAATTAATGCCAGATAATCTCCTTACGTAATACTAACATTCAAAATACGCGTAGACATGATCAAAGTCGGCTGCCATGATCAATCCATGAGCAAAAGAGGTACTACTTCCGGATATGATCAGTCCATGCGTTATGTTTACTTGTATATGACCTATAATTTTTGCAGTCTTTTGGGTTTTATATCATATTCTAATAAATAGTTATGAATATCAAATTATAATTTTTTTTCAAACGGTATAAAATTTATATTTGTTAAATATATTAAATGTATGGTTCAATTTCAAATTAGGTTCATTACATTACTCTTTGGGGCTGAGGATATTAAAACAGTGTAATATTATTTCCTTCTGATCAAAGTAAGAAAATCTTCAGCAACTGAAACAGAATTGGCCTTAAAAATATCAAACAGGCTCAAGAGCTATAACAATCACGTAGTCATCGAAACATATACAACCTGGAATTCAGCCGAGGCCTTCTCTATACAGAACAAAACGCAAAATAACTCGTACTTTGAGCTTGTCACATGACCAAAAACCAATACTTTGCTTTAGAGCTTCACCTAGAATCAAGATCCACAAACATATCTAATATATAGAAGATTTAAGTGATGATTGATGACTTATTCAGCCATGCCGTAGTCATCTTGTTGCATATAAGGATTATAGTTCCCAGGAACTTCCATCTTTCCTATCAACTGTTCCATTCCTGCATTTATCAATTTCATACTGTTAACAGCAGCAAGATAGGCGTGTATGTATGCAGTTAAAAAATTGCATATTCAAGCTGCATTTCTGAAAAATAAACCTGCCTATAGCCTAGTTCAGCATAAACTATCAGTATCCATCGATCTGCATAAATTTTCAAATTATAGCACCAACGGTAAAGTAAGGTGTTCGACAAAAATTGCCAAAGAGGCTCATAAAAACACACATTTCTATTCTATATTCATCTTTAATTGCAGCAAGTATAATGGCATGGGTTGTTAGTGCACCCTTGTCGTCCCAATATTCCATTATGATCTCGGGGAATTGTTACCTTCTTGTGTTATGTATAACCTAATCAACTCAACTGTTCCATTATAGTAATGTTCTTTTTTATTACTCAAGTTAACAGCTTAATAACAGCCAAAACACATTATCCGATTGGATGCAAAATAGATGATCTCACTAGTATTTTGATAAGTCTATCTTAAGGTACTAGACAGTCTCACTAGTATTTTGTTATTCATTAATAATGTACAGAAAACTCAGACTGCTTATAGCCAAAACCTCTGTTTTAACACATTATATTGCTCTTTTTGTTCTATCAGAATCAGACTCACATTGTTAGGTCACAGACTCACAGCTTCATCAAACTTGGGCATTAATTCTCAAATGGTTAAAGGTGACGACTTTGTGGTCAGCCATGGAAAATTGGAAATAAGGAAGAGACAGAGCATCCAAAAAAGAAAAGCAAAAGGAGAAAATGATTTTGGAAGAAGTACTTACTCTGATTTGATAACATGTTATCATAGAAGTGCATTTGCCCATAACTGCCACCTAGCTTTGAACTGCCCTCTGGAAGCAACAAAGATTCAGGTTTGCTAGCCTGTGGCTCCACAGAATGATTTGCAGAACTAGCCTGCGGGTTTTGAAAGAGAAGAGCCTCAGCTCTCGAACTTTGCACATGTTGCTGAAATTCCTCTGGCTTTGTCTTCTTCTCATTAGAAGACTCTGCTTCTGTCTCCACTTCTGACTCACCATTATTTGCTGGTGTTGCCTGTTGCTTTCTCTTTGACCTTGCACGCCTATTCTGAAACCAATTATACACGTTGGTTTCCGAAATCTGTCCATGTTGAGACAACTCCGAAGTTATTTCTTTGATCTTCTGCTTACTCGGAGTCCCACTCTCTTGATCAAATATGCGCTCTAGAATTTGAAGCTGCATTGGCGTTGGAGTCCAGCGCTGTCTGCCAGTGATTTTATGAGCACCGGCTGTTATCAATGGATCACAGTACAGATTTCCCAACCTCACTCCTGATGCATGTAAAGTAAACAAAATATTAATAACTGAATCAGAACTGAGAATTTGTTTAACAAGTGAATGCGGGCAGGGCTAGGGCGCAAGTTACATGCCTCGCTTCTTTATTTTTTATGCGGTGAATATAAATGGAAATGCAAACTAATGCTTCATTCAGCATGAAGCTGAAGTTAAATGGAACACAAGTGCGATACCATAAATGGAAGATAACAAAACTGAAGCACCAGCACATATTACTTACAGCAGCTATAAATACTTAAAGAACCGAAGCAAGTCCATGAGTAGTTCTCATTTCTGAATAGATTTGCAGGCACACAACATATTACAATTTATTCAAATCTCGACTCGGAAGAGGCTAGACAAGGGATCCCTACACACTTAGAAGTCAAGAACAACTAATGAAATTACGGCTCATATGAACAACTAGTTCAGTAGCCCTTTCAGATCCTATTAAGATACCTACCATATAGCTCAAGTAGCAATTAGTGAAAGCCATCAAAAACCTAACCTAAAAATCCACATCTGATAGTCTAGATCATTAACCTCACAGATATCTCAACTTCAAAACCAAACTCACTCACTCGAACGTCTCAATATGCACAATTACTCAACAAATCAGCTAATCAAGTGAAACTCTCATTAGACAGACAAAGGAGATCTTATTAAGATACCAACCATGTATATAGCTCAAGTAGCAATTAAAGCCACATTCACAAACCTAACCTATATCTACATTTGATAGTCTACATCATTAACCTAATTGATATCTGAAATTTGAAACCGAACTCGAAACTTTTCGACTTGCATAATCACTCAACAAAGCAGCTAATCAAGTGAAATTCTCACTTGCCGGACAAAGGAGAATTAGCAATTCAGTACCATATCAGAATCAACATCTCATTTCAGCAATTATGATGCACTGCAAGTAGCGTTAAGCACAAACTGAACTAAATTCAACAATGTACACAGTACACTGAATCATTGATCATCATCTTCAACAACAACTATAAGTGAACTGATCGGATTATAACAAACAAAATTGAACAATTGAGAGCCACAATTTGGCATGTAACGAACAGGAACCATTACCAGCTAGGTCATTATGAGAAGTGAGCGATTTGTGCAACTCAACGAGCTGCTCGCAAATCGTGGCGTAAACTGCAATTTGCTTGCGTAGAACTTCCATTTGCTCGTCCGTCATCACCTTCACGAACGAAGTGCCTCCTCCACCGCCACCTAACTCCTCCGGCTGCTGTTGCGGCAGCTTTTCCCACTCCATTTGGTGCTACTGCTGGTTTTCTTTTGGGTAAAACAAAAGACAAAGCCCCCTAAATAAATGTAAGTAACACTATATTTAAAGGTAGCGACAAAGCAAAGCAAAAGGAACATAAAATAAAGACACTTAAATAAGGCAATCAATATACTCGTATTAGTAATCCCTATGCATATACTACTACTAGCCAGTTAAATCGTATAAGTGAAAAACTCTCTCTAAAATAGACCAAGGATGCCAATCTTTACAAGCTTATGTTTTCCTTTTCTTTGAAATTTTATCATTAATTGAAAATATAATATAACATATTCATTAAAATTTAGGAAAAAAATAAATGTAGTATATTCATCATCCGACCGACTAGTGAGATAAGTAATTATAATTAGTAATTATTGTTATTTTTATTATTAGGACAGTGACACGAGTTTAAGTCCATGTGCATGGAAATTTAGTGGAAGCGACAATTTTATTGCAAATATATTTATTACTAGTATATTTAATGTTATTCTGTCCTCCGTGATTGACGCTGAGAGCTTTCTGGTCAAAATTCGGTGCTCGATGTCCAAAATTTATTTATTTATTTTGTTATCCTTTTCGTCTGTTGCGCGGCTTTTATCAATCGATCAGTCAATCATAGGCTTGTACGTGTCGAATCCACGTTAAAAGTTGTAAAGGTGCAACAAATTTTAGTTGCATTTTAGTGCCTCAATTTTTGGACTATCATTTTAGTTTCTAAACGTTTGAACTTTGAAGTTTGTTTTGGTGATTTGCAATGTGGAGTGTAATTACATGAGATTACCGAAGAGTACTTTGCATTTTAGTGCCAAATGTTTGCTGTTCTCATATTTCAATGAATTGTGACTTGCAGTGGTTTTGAAGGTTTAGCACCAAACTGCACTTTCAAAATCCCAAGAACTACTATAAGTTGAATTAATCCAAATTTTGAAGTAGTACACTACACTAGTACTCGGGTCCCCCTGATTAAACATTTTGTAATGCATTAGTAGTGTAATCCCTTTTGTTTGAGGCTTTGAGCCAACATTATTGTTTGATACTCATCATCTGTTTCTTTATCGTTTACGTATTATTTTTTCGTCCGTTTTTTTTAGATTGTTTACGTTTCTTTTTTTTGCAACTTTCTATCTCACAACTTTACTGTGGATCATGCTACTAAACAAATACTACACTAATCATACCAACCTCCTAAAAACTGTTCCAAAAGTAAACGTAAACAATCTAAAAAAGCAGATGAGTAGTAGGAGCTCGATTTAAAAAAAAATCAATCAACATGGTCATTGGTTTCTGGTTTTAATCAGAAAACGGTTCCACGGCAATTTGGTGAATATGAAAGTCCAGTAAAATGTAAAATTACCAATATACCTGTCGTTTGCTTTTTCACTATCTAAATCTCAATTTGGCCCTCTTCACTTTCTCTCTCTACAATTCTTTCTTTCTATGTGTATTTCTCTCGGATCTAGTACGTACAATGATGGTGGGCGGTGGTTGTGGTGGTCATGGATGGTGATTGCGGTGGTTGAGGTGGATGTGGTGCCCATGCAGTGGTCTGTGGTGGTGGTCGCGGTGCATATGTAGTGGTCGATGTGGTGCAGCGTGCAATGTGTAAGAAAATATGGTCAGAATTACCCCTAGGGTTGGTGCAGCGGAATTTTAAATTTTTTTAACAAGCATATTGATTAATCATGCATATAACATATATTAAATACATCAGAGTAAGAGAACTTACATTAATTCGAATGCTAGAAGAACAATCGATTTGGGTGCAGGATTCCAGTCGATCAAATCCTCGTAGTAATCAGCAAAATCTTCTCATTCGGTGAAGTCAAAGATGTCTAATTTGTCTTCTAGAATTCCTACAAAACAAATCTTGTATCCACGGATGAACGGACAGCTTATCGAGCGAATGCTAGGATATTCTCGAGTCAAACTCGAGGTTTGACCGGGAGAGGGGGCGGCGGCGTGGACCTATAGGAGGAGGAGGGAGAGCTTTATTTTCTTGAGTAGAGAGAGAAAGAATATAATAGTGAATAAGATTGAATGTGAAAATTTATGAATAAAACTCTCTACTATCCTCCTTATACTAAGTAAATATAAGCCTAAAGAATGTTCTATTAGAATCCTGAAAGAATTAATAAATCAATTTTTAATGCACATATAAAGTTTTTACCTAATAAGTTCAAAACTCAAATAGGAAAACTTTTTTCATCTCCTAATTAGTTCAAACTCAATTACGAAATTCTTGTCACACAATTTAATTGGGAGAATGAGTTTTGGGACCTTCTCAATTGGCCGAAGCCTTAATGGGGAAGGTGGGTCCCACGTTTGGAACCCACATGTTAATGTAGTGCCAATTTAAATCCAATTTAAATTTGCCCACGTGCACATATTAATCTAATTAATATATTCTTTCAATTACTCCATAATTATATTTCTAAAATATAATTAACATAAAATTGCATTTCCAAAATACAATTATTTCAATTAATATTCTTTATAATATTAATTGCCCCATAACTAATCTTGGCTACAAAAATTACTAATCTTAGATGTTAATTCTACTTTTATTCGGTCTGTAAAACTGTAAACGTTTTTCTATCTTATTAATGCATGTCTGATTCGAAGAAAAAAAATTTGTGCCATAACTAATTATAATTAACCAAATTAATTATAATTCTTTCCACTAGTCATGCGGATAAGCCGGTTCACCACATAGTGTGACCCATAGGGCCTCAATGTATTAAGCTAGACAAGACGCTAGGCATCGTGGAATTCATAGATAATTCCACTTGCAATATTAATACATGAGGACGTTTGAGAGCAACCTTAAAACTATATTTCGTTGGGGAAACCTATTACACTCAATTCGGCGATGGTAAGGTTCTTTCATCTGACTGACTCGAATGCATCTAGGATCGATGATGTGCCTATCCCAATAATGCACTCACGGCGTCTCAGGGAGTTGTTTGGTTAGGTAGACATATTCATGACCATCATAAATATTTTGTACGCTGGCCAGCGGTTTTACCAACACAACTATGATGACTATGAGCAGTGCTCTCATATGCTACACATGAGAGATGAATCATCTCCAGATATCTACTACCATCCACATTTGTATTACTTTCCATGTTCCCAGAAGGAGTGTATCTACCACGTATTTCAGGGTGTAATCGTTGGTTTCAACCAAAGAGCATGGCGCAACAAATGTGATGGCAAAGTCCTTAGAGTCGAAGGACGAATGTCATCACTTCCACAACTCCGGTTCCCATAGACACCTCATTGTAGAATACACATCGATGGGAAATCCGGTGGGTACTTCCATTGTTCGGATAATCTCCTCGAACAACTATGCGCAGTTATGGGAACATCATGGACTCGCTCCAACGATCCGTTCCGTGGTCGTGGGATCGACCACACTTGCTCCAACGAGTATAACCTCCACGCATACTAGTCTCTACTGCCTCATCGGAACCCCCATCCGAGATGTGCTTTGACTAGGGAGCATTCAGGATATATGATATTTCACACAACTCCCACTCACTGTGTGATTATACATACATCCACTGGGGACATGTTTAATATCGATACAGACCAACCAGATAAAGATATGACATGTTGTATTGCCCGGTGTAATATAATTACATAAGTAAACATATACATGAATAAACAAACATATATTATATTACGTTGATTGTGATGTAGCACAATTGTCCTTAAATGTGGTTGTCTCTAGGACACTTATACTAACACAGTGGTGGTGGTCAAAGGTGGAGTCCAGTGGTGGTGGACTATAGTGGTTGTGGGTGGCACTAGGGTGGTGATCAATTGTGTTGCAGGGTGGTGGTCAAAGGTGCAGTGGTGGTGGGCAAAGGTGCAACAGTGGTGGATTCTTGTGGTTGTGGTGGTGGTCAACGGTACTGGGTGGTGGGTGGTCAAAGGTGGTTCTTGATGGTTCAGTATTGAAAGGTAGTTTTATCATTTCACCAACCAAAACCGATCAAATGTAACCAAAATGGAAGAGCCGTCTCGAACATCGTGTTTTCCTCCTTTAAAATATACTCCCTCCGACCCACTGTAAATTATCCAGTTTGACTTTTTTCAGTCAACAGTTTTCAACTTTGACTCTCGATTATTCTTAAACTATTGATAAAGCATTTGACGAAATCATATTATGAAAATATAGAACCAAAATTTTCATAATATAATTTATTAAATATTGTATCATTATAGTTTAAGAGTAATTGGGAGTTAAAGTTGAAAACTATTGACCGAAAACGGTCAAACTGGGTAATTTCAAACGGGACAGAGGGATATGTGGACAAAAAAGCACCATAAGTCCATAACAGCTCGGGCCGTTTGGTGAATTAAATTTTGAAAATGGGCACGGCCGCACGGGCATGTAATTCACTCTTTTTTGGTAAATACATTTGCATTTAGCCCAGCTGCAAAAAGGGCCCAATTGGTTTTCAGATTAGCCCATTCGTACAATGAATATTCCCTCTGGTACCATAATACTTCCTCCGTTCTCACAGAAGTGTATCAGTTTGATTTTTTTTGTCAACAAATTTCAACTTTCACTCTCAATTACTTTGTTTAACAAAATTATATTATTAAAATATAGAATCTAAATTTCATAATATAAGATAATATAAGAGTTAAATTCCCCGACCTTGCACCAGCACCATATATCAATCCACCGCTGATTTTTTTTTTCCTATACATTTTACAAGTGATTCATTTGAGTTCGGTACATTTATTAGTGATGTAACACCCTCATCCAACAAAGCCAAAATAACATAAACAACCAAAGACATGCTATCAACCTTGTATACAGCCAGCTAAAAGCCTAAAATAACACAACAACATGCAGCCAAACCTCTTCATCTATCTATATATATTGCATTCATGCTCATTATACACAATTTTGCATCCATATTATTGAGCATGAATTGCTTGTTTCAATAAATTTATCATCCTAATCAAGTTATACGATCAATATACTTCTAATGTATCACTAATTAACCGATGGGATCCTCACCTTGGCGGTATCATGGCATATCCTTCACAATTTCTTCTAACAAGTGTCCTATGATTTGACATTCGACATCTCTCCCCACAGCAACAATGTCATCATCTATCAACACAGACCAGTTGTCCCGCTTCAGGTCTCGGGCCAAGATACTATCGAGATCAAAATAGAATCTATCTGCTGGAGGATGAACATATGGCTTGATGGTTTCCCATACATGGAAAAGTAACTCCCTTCCATATAGAGGCTTATGCACACTACCGGTAGCCTTCTGCATGTATCTTGACATGTTTGTTGATGGTTTTAGTATTGCTGGAAGTACTTCATTCAGCAAAGCAAGTAGCAATTTGTGATTCAGAGTTTCATCTTCGTCTTGTTTACATGTATCATTGTCTTCGACAGTTTTTCTGTATGATTCTTCCACTTCTTCAAAGACCTGGTTGCTAATAGGCTTACCAAGTGGATCCCATTTTGACATAGATATATTGCCTGAACCATTATATAAACCAGAAGCAACAAGCAAATCTCTTATATAGGCTTGAGCTTCATCCTCTAGATCAAGTTCAACCTCAGTGGACTGCTCATCGATTATAGTTTCAGCTGGAACAGCGCCTTCCAGTTGACTCAACTTCTTCCGCAACTCTGCATCAATTGAGAATAGCATCATATATTTGGAGCTGCATGATTAATTTTACGTACTGCGAAAAATGGAATTCAAACAAGCACACTGTGAAGAGAAGATTTGCAATCAGGTGTTTCAAAACATGAACAGACCATCAGTGGAACTGGCCATTTGTGGAGCTAAAGGAAATAAGAATGAGTGATGTATTGGTGATAAACTTGCAAGTCGAAAGTTCTCAGATTTCCCTAGGTTATCAAACAAGGAAATTGTGGCTTCACTTACCACTCAAATTTGAGTTTATTTCTCTGAAATCATGGGGCATCTCATAGTCTTCCATGTGATGTATGCCTGACGATGATGCTGGGCTGGAATAATCTGCTGATCTCCAGAAATCCTCATGAACGCTGCTACATACTGATGCTGGGCTTGGTGGAACTTCAGTTGAATTCTCCTGCAACAAATATATATATATAAGAAATTGCAAGCTTAATCAGCTTCTTATGGAGCCGCATTTCACAAAATAACATGAGCTGAAGAGTGTCAAAAAGGATACTCACATGTGTATAGAAGCTCTTCATTATTGTTGGTCCACTAGAGATGTCTCTTGAGAGATCACTCTTGTTCAGATTTGATCCCTCAATTGATTGCACTCTCCTATGAAAAAGCCTCCCTCTAAGAGTTAGGCTGTAACGAAAGCTAGAGACTCTTTCCCTTATGTTGAACCTGCCCTTCGTTTTTTTGGCATTTATTGAGACCTTCTTGACGGCCTCATGTTTCCTTCTGATTTGTGCACCTGTCAACATGTTGCGATCTTCCAGAAGGAGCTTCCCGAATGAGGTTCCTGATAATGGAGCAGACAAAGACCTAATAAGGTTCCTAGGAGACAAGTCCTGGTGAGACATTTCACCTTCACCAAAATCACGTCTTCGAAAGCTACTCTGTCTTACTAGCCCACTTGCGATACTTCTTGGATAATCCATTTCCCCTTCTAGAAGCATATCCCTCGAGTTTCCAGCTCTAGCTCTGCCTTTCCTGTAATCTGGCATCATTAAACCCGAGCTATTATGTGAAACTACTGAAATTTCTCCATGAGTTTCCCCTTTCAAAACATTCCTCAACTTCTCAGATAAGAACCTCCTTGTATATTTGTTAATGTACTCTGGAGAACCTGTTCCGTTTAAGTGGATGTCACTTCGATGAGATCTTGTAGACTCTGAACGAAGTAAATTCATTCCAAAGTCCTTTGTGACACTCTCTCTGACTTGTTGTGCAATACGCTGAGCTATTTGTCTCGGTTCTGATGGCATCTCACTGTAAGGGGTCTCGATACCCCCACCTCTAACGGTTGAAGCTCTAGGAGAACTTTTCCCTTGCAGTTCAGACCTCAACCTTTCCTTCACCTCCTCGAGAAAATCTTTTATACTTCCCCTATCTTCTGAGCTGCTAGGACTACTGTTCCAGGAATCTTCGCTAATGCCTGTCCTGTCAGGACCAGGTCTTAAAAGTACAATCTTTGTTGGACCAGAAATGTTATCCTGTTCCCCATGAAAGTTCGCCAGTTGGGAGGCCCGGTAGTCCGTTCTTGAACTTCTACTTGAGCAGAGAGAGTCTTTTGCTTCATCAGAAAAGCGGTCACTTTTCTTTTCCCAATCACATGATGTAAGCATTTCATTTGGAGCTGTTTGTACAGGAATGTCCTTGGGTTCTAGCAGCCTCTCGCGTGTTTCTCTCTTGGATTTAACATAAAGCAGCATCTTTTCTCTAAGGAGTTCTTCTTGCGCAATCAATTGGCTAGGGGCACATTCAGATTCTATGACCTTTGAACATTCCTTAAAACGAACTGATTGCCATGCTTCAAATTCTTTTTTGAACTTCTGCAATTCCTCCTCTTGAGGATGTACTCGGGGTTTAGGCTTGTCTGATTTTAGGTTGCTGCTGCATTCATCCAAATCTCTACCGGAACCTAATGCAAAGGAACTAAAATCCAGCCGGTGCAAGGAGTTTAAGCTAGAGGAATCCTGACCAGCTAGACCTTTCTTAGATCTTTCGAACCTGCCTGATGGAGTTGCAGTCTTCATCTCAACCAGTTGGGGTGCCGGTTTTGAATCAAATGGTAACATATCAACTCCCATCAATCGAGCCACTACACTTGGTGCATTGTGTCTGGTGTTTCTTCCTTTAGAAATCTCTTCATGGATCAACTTTTTCATTGGTGCCTCGGTGGAGTAGCAGTACTTCTCAGATGAATCCTTGTTTACATGATAAGCATACTGAATAAATGTAACAAACAATGAAAATGAAAATGTATTCACATGACTGGAAAGCTACCAAATTATTATCCTCATACTACAAATGTTTTCAACATTTAGACACCGAAGGCTTTGAGAAGAAAACTCAGGCACCAGAAAATTTGATTCACTTTAAATCAAACATGGGTGTAGATTGGAGAAACAACAGAAAATGAGAGGATGTCATGAAGAAAGTTGATTCACTATGCAGATGCATTGCATGAACAAGATCAAGTAGTATAAAGTCAAGACAGGGGTGAATAGTTACAAGTATGTTATCTCTCCCAGAATATATGCCATATGATGTTTCAATTGGAACCTCCAGACTGTTTCGAGGAGCTTCCATGCCTGAAAAATAATAGCAATACTCCAAGTTACTTAGCGAAGAACAATAATAAACTCGCTGGCCTTCCAATAGGATGTGAAAACAGAAATTCCATCAGCTATATTGAAAAGGAAGAGACCATGTGCACACAGCATGAACTGCTAAGAAATTAGATAATCTGGCACTAGATAAAAGTAATTGCATAGACGGATTATTATCTTGCTATATTTCACCGAACTTAAAGTCATCATGAAAGCTTACTGGTGGATGCATCATCACAGGGATTATCATAAATCAACTAATGTAATTCAGAACAGATATTTTTCAACTTGCCAATGCCGGATAGTAAGAAACAAAATTGATAAATATAATCTTAGCAATTCACCAACTGCCTTTGCTGCCTACTGCACAGAGAAACTCTTACCCCCAATAGTTCTCTTATGTGTACCAACTTTCTTAGCCATGGTGCCTTCAAGATGTCAAGTTGGGAACAAGCTGTCCATGCAATAAGTATTATGCTCCAATATTTTTGTCACATACAAACCATCCCCAGACAATGCATGAAACTGAAAAGCTTTCCAAGTCTCAATACCTCTGCAAATTTGCAAATCTGTTCAATTGTGAGGACAAGTATATGTAAGTGTTAGACATTCTCATAATCCTATAGCAATAAAACACCTAAGCGCATTAGGGCCGTAATACCACTAAATTATTCTAGCAGCTAAGACTCGAGGAGCTCGGCCCTTACAGCAGAATTAGGAACTGAAGGGATCAACAAATTCAAGTATGAAAAACTTTCAGCAATTTCAGCATTGAACAATAGATCGAATCATCGAATTAATTCATAAAATCGAATTATAGCATTTCCCAACTTGTCCATAAAGTAACTACCAAAATCAGCTAAAATGCGAAGAAAATGGAAACTATGAACACATAGAAACTTGTAGATATAAGCAAAAGGTAAATAATCATTGAAAGTTAAGCAATAAAGTAGTAAATCAATTTTTGCAGCCATTTGAATTATTTGCTCATTGACTAAAAAAGTAGTGGTAAATTCAAATTCAGCAACAAGTAATCAATACATGAGCAAATATTCAAAACGATGATGATCTGATCATTATAAGCACTAATTCATCGAACAGTAGAATCAATAGCTTTATTCCGGTGTACTCAATCATCACCACAACGCAACATAACGACCTAATAAAGTTCCAGATCCGACAAAAACTTTCAAGCACAGCTCAAAGTAGAGATTGAAAATCTACATTGTAGAAATTGAAACAGTATCATGAGAGCTTGACTTTTGAATGTAAAAACTCACAGTTGAGAGAAGTGAAATTCTTCCGAACAGGTTTGGGAGCTCGCGAGGTGGTTGGGCTTCGAGAGTTTCCGTGAGGAATGGAAGTGTACGGTACGGAGACGGAGGAAACGAACGGAGAGGAATGGTGGTTGTTTGAGAGAGAGAAAATGTGAAATTCGTATGTATAGTTCAGAGAAGTTGAGGAAGAAGAAGAAGAAAAGGCAGTTTTTTTTCCTTTTTTTAAAACAAATAAAAAATTAGAAAAAGGCAGTTCGACGGAGGTAGTATTTTCATTGAGAATCATGTGCCGCCAGGACCACAGTAAATATGGTGTGCCCCTTTTTTTTTCTCAAGTCCTACATGCATACTTAGTACCACGAGATCAGAGTCATAAGGTGGTGGAGTTGAAGGGGAGTCGGAGTGGAGAAATAGAGCAGGTTTCGATTGTAATGGTGACATAATGTAGTTTAGGTGTAGAGGGGTATAAGGTTGTGTGAGATAATTGTAATATATGTCGTTTCAAAAATAAAATGCATATTTGATACCCAGTCCGTAACATTTAGAATTTCAAAGAACTTAATGGGGTTGAGACTGCTAATCATATCAACAAAGTGCAATTTTATTTTTGAGAATCCACCTAGAAGAACTTTAGAGTTAATCGTACTTGTTATAGAGCAATTCTAAAATGGGTGACTTGCTGGGAAGTTTTTAGGTGCGCGTATGAGAGTGAGGACAATGTGCACGGTTCAGAACCCTGTTGGTTTGTGGGACCAGTATATCACCCCGGAGAACAGCACTGGAGTAACAGCGTTGACCCAAAAGGTTAGACGTTCGGTCGATTAGTGATAAGGGCGTTACACAGTCGGTCTCACAAAATTCTATCTAGGCTTACTAATTAATTAGCCTTTTTTTTCATCTAATAAGATTTGTAAAATGCATACCCAAAATTAATACATCACCATTTTATTTTATTTTTTAAACAACTAAAAAATTTATTTAAAAAAATCACAAGTAGTTCTCGAAATGCTAGTAAAAAATGGCAGCACCTCAGTACAAAAGAAACAAACGTCCACACCCAAGAAGTAATAGTCTGTAGTCAATAAATTAAATTTAACTTTTGTTGGTGATAGAAACAAAACAAAAAATGTAACAACTTAAAACTCCAAGAAAAGAAGAACAAGTGTTTATTTGTTGGACCATTATATCACACAAAAGTCCGAATACCAATTATTCATAATTGGAAGTTCGGTACCACCCCATAACCATAAGTGGTACTTTCTATCTCTTTTCTTTTAACAATCTCTCTTTGTTCAACATAAAATGCGTACATGATTGACCCATATGTTACACATAAATTATATTGATAATTTTTTTTAAAAAATATTAAAACTACTACTAACTTATCTTTCTTTTCTTTCTTATGAACTTAAATTACAGTATAGTATTTTATTTTATTTTTTTAAATTATATCTGCACAATGTAGAAGTCATGTGACCGCAGTTGATTAGTTGATTAAAGAAATAGATGGAGTACAATGTTGCGAAGCAGATGATAATGGCTATAAAATAAACTGACAGATTATTCCCTGCATGACAAAAGCCGGCTGATGTCGTGCGCGTAAGCCAGCGCGGACTTGTTTGCCGTAAGAAAATGATTGTTCGTACTTCGTACTCTTTATTCATCCTAATTTCTAGGTAAACCACTTTCACATTAGGTCCAAAACTTATGAAAATATGCACATTTCCTAAGAGGCTAAGTTTTCTTGCATTTCAGTTAATATGGACACACACATAATTTCAGTTTTTCTTGTAATCACACAAAGGACCTTGGTGGTCTTCAACTAAGTTCACGGATTCAAAGAGTAAAAGAACATGAACATCGGTACAACCAGGGAGACGGGGAAGCGACCGCCACCCCCAAACTTTTGAATGTTACAAACTTTCGAGTAAGTATCTTATTATAACATATCTCGCCATCCCCACTTTTCATTCGTGACTCCGCCCCTGCGTACAACTATTTGCTCAAATGAAGACTTTAGAGGAATTTAAGTTGGTAAAATACCCTTCTCTCCCAACACATGCTTTTGGAAAATTTTCGTTAAGAAATAAAAAATAATGGATGACGGGGTTAGAGTCTGGTGTATTGGGACGGGTAGGTACGGCTCTAATTAAATTTAACCCGTTCGTTTATAGTGAGTGGTTCTAATCATAAATAATAATGGATAAGTTTCACACAATCACGATGGATCGAATGGTACATAATACAAACAGTTTAGCAAGATTTACATGTAAAACAATGAACATACCATATAAAAGGTTAAAATAAAAATAGGTGTAAATGACAAATTGATGAAATTAACAAATACACAATAAATGATTCACGACTACGTACCGCATGCCTTTTATACGATTTTTTCTTTTACTAGAAGTAGGGTGTACAATAGAAGAAATGTATTGCGTTCTCTACCATCACATTCAATCCTCACAACCACAACTACTCCACATCGCATCCTTTGCCAATGAGTATGCGTCAATTTAGATGATTTACTATGTATTCCTCCTAATTGCCTTTAACTTTCTCCTATTTTTTGTTACTTTGTAAAATCATGTATTATCGATAATATTTGCTTTAAGCACAAATTACACGTTTGGTTGGTCCAAATTGACTATGAGGTTCAGTGAACATCTAGATCAACCTCTACAAATATTCGTCAGAAACCTGCAGATTAGTAAACACAAACACATATAATATATCAAAGATTAAGCACAACGGAATATAAAGAAGAACCCGTGTTTGAAACTTTTCAAGCAGCTTTGTAAGCTTGTTTGATGCCCAATCAAGGCAGAAAATCAACCACTAATAAGAATATGTTCGTACAACGCTATATGCTCCCTATTCTACTTAGTTGGAACAACACTAGTCACCTAAGAGATGATATAGAGTCGCACCCTATCTATTATGCCTTCAATATGTTGTTAGATAAGTCTATAATATAAACTAGTGTAAAAGACACAATAAACTACTAGAAACCGCATCACACGCTAAGCGTGTGAAGCGTAATCTTGTAGAATATTATTGTTTTATTAAATAATGTATTGTATTGAAATGAATGGAGTAAATATATAATCTTCACATAATGACTTCAAACGTAACAAAAAATAACTAATTGAGTAATTAAACTTAACACTAATGTTGTCCTATAAATGTATATAGCTTTTGTAGTTATGCAATTAATAGTTTTGAATTGAACTATATTAGACATACGAAAAGTATTTTTCCGATGAGTTAAGAACCATCAAATACATCTCTAGACTTCGGAAACATTCAACTTCAAAATATGCAATGCATCTTTCGCATGTTAATTGGTGTTCTTCACCAGTTGAATATATATTGTCATGTGCGTCATTATCTCTTACCATTTTGTTTTATCGATGCCTTTTGTTATATTGATGCCGCAATATGGACGATATTCAAATTCCAAGTGGCCTAGCTAGTATCCTCAGGTTCTCTATCATCAGAGCTAAATTGACGTTTGGTAAATAAAATACTTCCTCCGTCCAATATATAATAAGTGTAACATTTGGTTTTATAATTGACTTTTTCGAGGATTAGTTTGACCTCAAATTAATTGTAAATCATTCAAGTAAAATAATTACAAATTATATTATGAAATATAAACATTCTAGTTTTATGATATGATATTTTTAATTATTTTTATCGTATGATTTAATAATAATTTAAGGTCAAAATGACCATCGAAAAAGTCAACAAAATCAAGTGTTACATTTATTATTGGACGGAGGAAGTAGGTATTTTTTTTCATAAGAACATATCATGGTTATTTTTAAATTATGTATAGTACAACCATACAACTTTATATTAAAAAATAAAGATTTAAGAAGAGAATAAATAAAAAAAAAAATTACGTCAATAAGATTCGAACCCAACACCTTCAACTAAAATAATGATATTCGAACCAAACACATTCAATAAAAATAATAATACAAAAAATAGAGAGAAATCACGCCAACAGGATTCGAACCCTACACCTTTTAATTAAATAATGACACATGTACGCACCAGATTGAAATTGAATAAGCAAAATCAACGGATTAAAATTGATTGGTAGGTCAATCAATTGAGTGAATCAATCGGCTTATTATATTACTTTAAAACAATTAAAACTAACTCTTTGTGAAACTCTGTTGCTTATGTCGTATCTCTATGTCTGATCGATGCCTCCTTTATATAGCAGTGAAAACCTTTGTCGACTTCAATCAGGAAACACGTCTTAATGAATGTGGATTGATTTGGTATCAGTCTTCTAGTTGGAATCGACTTCTTCTTCCAAGAACTTCTTTTCCTTCTATGAATTGATTTCCTTTTTAAAGTCCTTATTGATTAAGTCTCTTTCTTATTTAAATCTTCTTGTAATCTGACAATTCACTGGTATAAGCCAAGGTCCTGCACAAGACAAACAACTACAGTTGTGGAATAGTTATTGTGTTAGAACTTAGAATAGGTAAAACTAAATAAACGAGGTTAAGTGCTCTGTTTTCAGAATACATGGGTTGAATGAACATATAGGTGAACATATATGTAAACACCCTTGAAACAACTACAATTACACTTAGAAAACTACTTAGACCTGTAATCTAATTTATGTTAGTAATTAGTAAACGTTAGCTTATTATTTTTTACTTAGAAAACTACTTGACCCTGTGATCTAATTTATGTTAGTAAACGTTAGCATTAAAATCATGTCCATACTACAATTCTTGTAAAGGTCAGTGATTTTCCTCAAAATGAAGAAATATAATACTGTCACCTATGTCACAAGACTTACTCGTTGTAATATATGGTATTTTTTTTACTGCAAATTCACTTGTCATCCGCCTGCATTGAACACTCAATCGACCCGTCATGATTTCAAAATAACCCATCCATTATGGTTATTCATTAAAATTGGTAGATTGATCAGTGTTTTCCTTGATCGTCTCCAGCCGCATACACTCTTAAATATAAGGACAAGAATAAGCAAAAGAATTGATATACTGCAGATTGTAATTGATTGGAAACTGAGGCGGGTATTTGGAATTGAAACGAGTTGTTGCTTTTACGAAAGCTTTCTGGGATTATCTGTCACCATCTCGTGGAAGTCAATAATATACTCTATAGTCTATACATATTCTACACTACGGTATACATTAATGTAGTATACTACAGTACTAGTATAATAATAATACAGAGAAACAAACAGCTCAAAACAGTTGCTCTTGCGCACGACATAGAGCTAGGCGTTCACTCCATTTGGCTCTTTTCTTTTGGAACTGTCTCTATAATTAATTAATACGTACCGGCGAGGGAGCTATATAGGTTTCCGATACGTTCAAGTGGTTATGTGACTCCTCCCGTAAATCAATAGGTACGAATTTGGAGCCTTTATACATAGTATCATTATTTCTACAGTACTTTACGAGATAATGAAGTAGCGTTTTAAATCTCTTTAATCTTTTTAAAATTCTTACCTTCTTAAATTGTGCGACATCCTTGTCATGCTTTGTCTCGACCTGCCATCCATTCCTTGTGGGTTGTTCTCTCTCACACACTTTATCCTTATTCGTGCGCGTATCAGTATTTATGAATAGGTCACCCACCCCCACCCTAGAATAGATACACGCTTAAATTTGGAATTCTTTTGGGTTTGTAAAAAATGTGCACCTAATTGGTATGGACATCGCTTTAACCCGTCTAAACTCTTTGAACTTAAAGGGCATTAGACATCTGTTTTATAAGAATTCGATAAAAATCAATAAGATTGGTTTGATAAACTCGGACAATTACAAGTGATAAAAAGCAACTAAATGAATATGCATATAACTGATTGGTGCGGGACCAAGACGGGACCGATGCGGGACACTCCAGAAGTTTCTGGGGTATCCCGCATTGGTGCGGGACCAAGGCGGGGCAGATGCGGGACACTCCAGAAGTTTATGGGGTATCCCACATTGGTTGGGGACCAAGGCGGGGCCGATGCGGGGTTTAGTACTTGTGCCGTTGGAGGTTTCTTGGCCAGAGTTTACTGTTTTGCTTTCATTTTATTGCCATTTTTTGGGTTTTTTGTTTTTGTGTCAGGGATGGATAGGTTCTTGTGCTTGGCACCTATTGGAGCTGGAGTTTTATTCTTTTTCAGGTTTGGGTTCGTGTTCTCGTTCTTTTAAACCCGAGAGTTGAATTCAAACGGAACTGTTGCTCTCGATTGGCACTCCTATGAGTTGGAAGTGGGGTTTTGGTGCTGCATCATCGCCCTGGGAGCTATGGGAGTGAGGGCTCGTTTTCACAGGTTCGAATCACATGCGTTGCTCTGAAGTTCGAAGAGCCATCTCGCAGTTTGGGTTTCAGTTTAGATTCACAAGGGATCATAGCATAGCTATAGTTTCTTGGGTTTTGTGACGTTTTGTTTTCTCCACTAGCTTCTCTAGCTAGCTTGGACCCTCTTGTGTATGAGTTCAGTGATACAATTTGTATCATGATTGGATGATTGGGGTATGCCCCTCTTATTCTTGTACTAACGTTGGGTTTAATGAACTTTTTTTTGCTGTTTAAAAAAAAAAATGCATATAACTGAACTGATTTTAATAAATTTTGATTGAATTGATTTTTTTTTAGATGAAAAAACAGAAAATGCTTTTTTTCTTTTATGAGATACAATATTTATAATTACAATACTTTACTTTAAATATTACTTCTATGAAATATCTCAACATTCCACTCAACTACAAACACTACTAGTACACACTAATTTTAATACTGATACTATATGTGTGTATGGTCCATTTTTTCTAACGCTATTCTGTACAATTTACCTTGCCACAGTGCTACTCCTAGCAACGCCTTTATGGTAGCTATAAAATACTCGTAAAAGTGAGTTTGATTCCATGGCAATTCGAGAGCGCAGAAAGTGAGCATATTAAAGTTTTAATACACCAAAAGGCAAAACATCAAAAGCAAATTAATTAAATCAAAGCCCTACATCTATATGCTACGTACTATATGAAGTAGAAGCCATGATATAGGAGACATGTAGGTGCATAGACAGAGATATCGACCCAATCAAATTATACTAATGTGATGTTATAAGTAATCATCCATCTTTAATAAATATCATGACACACAAGGGGATAATGTGCAAATCAACTTTATAAGAATGAATGGAGATCATGGATAGAAGAAGTCCATGGAATTATATATGTGGGGCTTCAGTTTTCTAATAATCATATCATAATTCATAAATACTGAGTATATCATTATAAAATAAAATATACGCATATAGTGAGTATGATTGATGTTATTATGCGAGTCGAGACTAACGAGTACTCAGCTTGGCTCGAGTTCGAAACGCTCAATAATGGTTTCGAGCCGAACGTAAGCCTTTTTTTGTGTTTTGCTGACAAGGTAATACTCCGTAGGTTATGTAAGGCTCGTGATATGTCACACATGCATATATTTTAAACTCGATAAGACTTGTGCGTATATTAAGTTTTTTTTTTTTTTTTTTTTTTTATCATGAGTTAGGTGTACTTCGATTTAAACTCGTCTCAAACTCGAGTACAAAAAATATAGCTCGAGTAAAAAACTTTACTCTGTTTTCAAACAAGCCTTGGTCGGGCTAGGCCGGACTAGTGTATTATTCGAGTTGTGAGTTGGATGATACTTGACTCTTCTCGACTTGATAGATGAAATTAATGCTATAAAGAGGTTGTATGCTTCATCATGTCATGTGGTGTGGGAGCTAAAAGTCGTGAATTCTTATTTGAGCCGAAGGCCAAGCACATGTTGGACCACCGTGTAATGGGACCATATTGCCAACTCTATTGAGTTCTAAAGTGTACCCATCCAGATAACTCTGTTCCTCAGGAATGGCAACTCACGTAACTTTATTGGTTGGTTGTGACTCGGAACTAGTACATGATATGTGATCAAAAATATTCTTCTCAATTTTATTGTGTTCATGACATTTTCCATTCAATTTACGAAACTAAGTCTAAATGATACTCAATAAAATGTTATTTTATTTAGTTTCGTAGATCTTATTGATTGTGTAAGGACTAAGGAGCAATAAGATGCGTGTCAGGGGCGGAGACAGAGGGTGGCAGGGGTTGCGGCCGCCACCCCAAATTTTTTATTTTTTCTATTACTCTATGCAAAATTTTATGAAATTTAGGTTTCGCCACCCCCGAATTGTTTCATTAGTATACTTACTTAGTCGGCTTTATAATTAAAATGTTGAGATAATTTAAAATTTGATATATTTAACAATAAGTATATCTTACGTGCATATAAAAGAGACATTTTACTAATTAACTAATTATAGAGGGTTAAGAGGTCAATTCTTTTATTATTATTATTATTATTATTATTATTATTATTATTATTATTATTATTATTATTACTTTTTTTTTTTTTTTTTTTTTTTTGAGAAAGGTCAATTCTTCAATTCTTTTATTTGCAGTCCATTTTAAACTTAAAACTCTTTCTAACCTAATTCAACCCTGAGGTTAACCTCCTCCTAAATAATGAATCACGGTTAAAATATGAGGAATCACGGAAGCATATTGGGTAATTGATCTCTTTGTTATTTCGTTTATGATGATTCATAATTGCCTCTAATTTTGATTCATGTTAGATGAAGAGTTGATTAGTTGTAGTACTACTAATCCCTTGGCAAAATAAATTATATAAATTGGTAGATCCATATTAATTATTGATTTATTGATGTGTTTTTTGAGAAAGGAAAGAAAAACCCTTCGTATAAATTGTTGAATAGAGACAGTGATGACGTATGTATTTTGATTTCTTAATTACCACATCAAAGAGGATTGAAAATGAAATGGTTAGAGGGTTTTTTCATTGATTCAATTACGGATAATTTTGAGTAGATGGAGAGACCTAGAGTACGATTGTCATAGAAGTGGGTCTTGTTTTATGAGGTAATTTCTAAATTTGAATCATATTTATTATTTTTATTTTACTTGGATAGCCCTATTTAATATTTATGATGAATTTAGTGTCTAAAATGTTGATCCGACCCGACCCGAACCATTTTACCCGGACCTAACCAAATTACATATAGTACCCACGTTATAATACTCCGCCACCCCACTTTCAAATCCTAGCTCCGCCTGATGCGTGCATCAAATAGTTTTGCACTTCTATTATTTTGACTGTGATTTCTTTCACAAATGGTTGGACAAATGTTATTTCCATGATCACATTGCATTACCTGACTTCAGTGTAGAGATTTCTTTGTAAAAATGTAAATAAAGATAGCACACTAGGCAATGTTCATAATATTTGTTTGATGTTGATTAATTCTAAAAATTGGGCTTCATTACTTGATGGGCTTATTGTTATTGGATTGGATTCATTTCTGGGTACATGCGCTTGTTGGTATGTGCCCCCAACGTGAGGCAAAACGCCCTTGCTTACTGGATTACTAATTTTATTAAAGAGGGTTTTGTACTCTAATTATGTGAGAACTGATATAAACCCGGGAAATTCGTGCCAACACCCACTTTTGTCCCCAATTTCGATTTCACGGATTGGTCAACGCGAAAAATTCGAGAAAACACCCTATTGGCTGCGCATGCTTTCGTGCCTTTCACGCGCACGCTAAGGTGGTTGGAAGCGTAATTAATTAATGCCTCAATTGCTCGTACATATTCATCATCTCACCTCTTTTAATATTGTTTCTGACAGAGAGAGAAACAAGCTTTGTTTCATACTCAGACTCTTGAAATTTGAAATTTGAAAAATTCAAACAAGCTCTGTTTCATACTCTCTCCACATCCAATTAATATCTGAAAATCCCATTATCAAACCTCAGCATTCAAGGTGGATGGATCCCGCCGATCGGCAAGCTCTGTTTCATACTCTCTCCACATCCAATTAATATCTGAAAATCCCATTATCAAACCTCAGCATTCAAGGTGGATGGATCCCGCCGATCGGCGTGAGGTGAAGAAGGCGACATGTGTACTGATGATTCATTGCGGCAAGGTACAGCTCGGCATCCCAATGTTCATTGATTCTACGTACGACTATTTTAGGGGTTTAGTTAGGATGAAATGGTCGAAATTGAGTTTTTCTCTAATGAACTTTTCATATGCGATCGGGCCGTACCCCATGGTTGATTTGAATTCTCAGTCGGATTTCTCTGTGTTGTATAACATAGCTGATTTTCATCCAAGACGAGTTAATGTGGTGGTGTTGTATGATTCTCCTGTTGAAAATGTTTGTGGGATGGGCGAGATTGATATCCCAATAGGGTCTGGATGTTGGCGCAGCACGTTTAACGGTGTAGATGTAAATCTTAAGTGTTGCCCAGAGAATGGTGGGAAAAGGACATCAGACTATGGTGTTGAAGTTGAAGAAGAGATTTACCCCCGTTTTGATGTAAACCCGAGGGAAGTTGCGGAACCTGTACTTAGTAAGGCATGGTGTAGTAATATTCGCTCCATTGGTCAGAAATTCTTTGGTGGCTCTGTTGAATTTAGGTCCGAGATAGTCAAATATGCCGCGTATGCAGGATTTGGATTCGCGTTCTCGAAGAACAACAAGCAGGGGGTTAGTGTCTATTGCAAGAAACGCGATGTGATGGGATGTAAATGGAAGGTTAGTGGTACAGAAAAGGAAATCAATGGAGTAAAGGGAGTGTTTGTAATAAATAGTGGGAACTTAGTCCATGGTTGTACGAATTTGTTGATGAAGGATGATAGTAGTCGCCTCACACCAAAGATGTTGTCATCGACTATTATGGAGACTGTGAAACAACAGCCCACAACTAGGGGTGTGGCAGTGAAAGACATATTGTCTGCCAGCTATGGAATTAATATTAAATATATGAAAGCATCCGTTCATATCTATCATCGGAATTCGATCTAGTACGTTTCCGACTCAACATTACACGCAGCATAGCTAAAAAACGGTGGGAGTCGAAGAAATGAGGCAATGCAGACATAATCTTGCTGAATGGAAGAGCAAAATATAATTGAACAAACCTGCGGCATGAGCTTGCCGAGTCCGAATCCGTGGAAAGTTTGGTGAAGGAGTCATCGATTCACCAACAATCAGTCGAATTAACTGTAAAAATCTAAATTCTTGTTTCTTTTTGGAAAGATTTCACAGCAAGAGAGAATAAGAATTCTAGGGTTTCTGAAGGGAAATGTAATTTCTTTGGTTTGGTTAGAGTGTTTAGTTTGAGTGTGTGTTTGAGTCTGAAATTTCATCATTGTCATTGAAAGAAGGAATATCTACAGTGAATCTGACAGAAAGCAACTTACCGGAGCACGTGTGATTACACTACGAAAGTAATCAAGCCATGTTTAGCTAGTATAATGAACTCTTTTCTGTTAATTAAGAAGGGGCTTTTTGGACATTTCACCTACCCCAGAAAGTCAACAATGGGCATGAAAGTTTAAGGGTGTGATTTCGAGTTTTTTGCCAAACTAGGCACCGGCTTGAAATTTTCTCTATAAACCCACCAATTCTTAATAACGGAGTACTAGAATAGTTTGGCCTGGCCCAGCCTGTGAATCACACAGTCCAGCCCGTTTAAAATTAGCCCATGTCCGATAAGTTATGTGTTTCATATGGGCCAAGTATCCCTAAGCCCTGGTCTGGACCGGCCCATATGCCTGGCCTGGCCCAACCGAAGAGTATTCATACAAGCCCATGGGTGACTAGAAGAAGGGATCATCTAAGACTCATTACGACATACTTTATGCCAAAAGTAACTCATCACCGAGTAATCTAATCTCAATGATCGTTCACTAGTTTGCTTCTAACGACATGTATCCTTTCTAGCACCTCTAACCTCACAATCCTTAAACCATAGTTGACGAGCGATCTCCACTCAAAACCCATCAACCATTCACCGCTTAAGGACATTAGCTTAGTCTAACTTCGACGATATCGAACCGTGACAACCTAACATACTATGTTCCACGTACAAGTCTCGAATTATCCTCAGTCTCATCGATAAAAGGATAAGTTCATTCAATTCATTATTTTCGTTTAATTATGTCTCTTTCATAACAAACGCACCAACTTGAGCATCGAAGTGCTTTCGCTCAACACCACACCAGTGTCACCCTTGAATCTCACCGCTCTAGGTTTGGTCTTGCATTGTTTTACAAGTCGCTGGTGCCCCTAATTCGTACAAAATTTTCATTGAAGGAGACATCTTCATGTTTTTTGAAAGAAAATACCATATATTAGTAGAAATAGTACATATTACAAAACTTTATCCTCACTTTACAACTAATCGAGAATAAGATAATATCCGATCATTTGATATACTATCAACTAACCAAGGAGGACAAGAGTCCCAAACATGAACATTAGAAGGCTGAAACTAACCATCTACACTACTATTAACATACTGATGATTATATCTAGCTTGCATATATTTCATGATTTTTTGTCCCAAAACTTGAGTGGCATATTTTGATAAGATATCTGTCGGATGGTTCGCTTCTCTGTAGATCCAAATACATGAGCAGTCCACGAAACTATCCATCAACCAGAGCACATCATCAAGCAGCTGGCGAAGAGTGAAAGGCACGGACCCTTTCCTGTTACACAAATTACAAACAAACTGTGAATCGACTTGGATTTGTAACCTAGCCACCCCCAACTGATGTGCTAACACCAATCCCTGTTTTACAGTTTACAACTCTGCCATACTATTAGTACACCAACCTAAGTAGCCACTAACTGCTCGTATAAATTCACCTATGTAATTTCTAAACACAAGCCCCACCCCTGCTGGTCCTGGATGTCCAAGAGACGAACCATTCGTATTTAAAGAAACCACTCCTTGCAGGGGTGGCTTCCATTTGCATAAAATAGTATGAGATGAATGCACATGACTAGTATTTTGCAATAGGAGTACATCTTTAAATATTTGCTGTAAATGATGATAAACTTGACTACATGTAAAATCTTTGTTTTGGAAAATAAATTCATTCCTATATTTCCAGACCAACCAAAAAAATATAGATAACCTAAGTTGAACAAAATCATTTAAAGTAAAATCAGTGAGGAGATTAAGAAGCACCATGTTGTATAGAGTTCCAACATGGCGGCCAAAGAAGAAGTCTCAAACTAGCAAACTTTTCACAATGAAACAGTAGATGATCATCAGTTTCTACATCTTTTTGGCATAAAGCACATATATTATCATCACTTATTCCCCAAAGTTTCAGCTTGTCTCTTGTTGTTAATTTACCATGTAATGCCATCCACAAGAAAATTTTGATCTTTGGCAACACTTTAATTTTCCATAACAGATGCCAAGGCAAAGAAGGACCCTGAACAGAATTTTCCAACAACACATGATAGGCTGATTTTAAAGTAAATTCACCGGAGGAATTATGTCCCCAAACCAACCTATCCTGATGCCCATGTAAAGAAATAGGGTAACCTATAATCTGATGTACTATATTCTAGGCCTGTACGGGGGCGGTTACGGGCGGACGACTTTTATGTAATTGTGCATCTTTGGCCTATACTCACTAGGTAATTGTGCATCTTTTTTCTTTGGAATAACAATAATTTGCGTATAATTCATTCTTTTATCAAAATCTCCATGCAAGAAAAAATTTCTAACAATCTCACAAACTTCAGGACCAGTAATGTTCCATGAAGAGGTATAAAATTTCGAGCTAAAACCATTTGGCCCTGGAGCTTTTTCTGGGTTTATAGAGTTTAAAGCATTCCAAATTTCAGTTTCAGTGGGACACTTAATCAAATCCTCTTGCTCTTGAAGAGTTAAAGTAGGAGGATTAATATTAACAAAGGGTTGAAAATCAGAAACACTAGGTTTACTTGATTGAAAATTTTTGGATAGAAAATTTTAAAACTCATTACATATCTCCTTAGTATCAGTAACCCAATGTCCCTCCAAATCCTTAACAGCAGTGATAGTATTTTTCCTTTTTTGATGATTAGCTATTGCATGAAAATATCTAATGTTACCGTCACCTTGTTGTACCCACTTCCTTTTAGCCCGTTGAGACCAAAAAGCAACTCTTTGTAGAAGTAACTTATTGATTTCATCTCTTAAGCATTGTGCTTGTGGACCTAGTGTAGCCGGATCAAAAGGAACTTGTTTATCTAGAATCTCTAATTGTTTATATTTAACTTTTATCATACTATTCAATTCATGTAATTGTCCCAGATTCCAAGAAGGAATTTGCTTACTGAGTAATGTACATTTATCCAAAAACTTAAGATTGCTCATTTAAGATTTTGGCAAAAAACTATTTAAATGCACAGAAAACTTCTCATTTAAAGTCCATATATTCTCAAAGTGAAATCTTCTAGGCAATGTAGGTGGAGAATTACCCGAATCAATCAATAACGGCCTATGATCAGAAGTAGAGCTACTTAATTAGATGCCTAACAGTAGTGGTAGGATACCTTTGGCACCACATTTGATTACCGCAAGCCCTCTCAAGCCTTTTACAAATATAATTACCCGTATAGCATTTGTTTGACCAAGTGTATTTAATTCCTATAAATCCTAAATCTAAAAGACCACACTTCATTAAACAATTCTTAAATTTAAAGAATTAATTTTCATTTGTACAATTCAATATAAAGTAAAGTCAAGATTTTCTCCTTTTTTATAATATACATATTTGTAAAATTATTATTTTCCAAAATTTTCTCATATTCTTGAAAAAAAAAATCATTATCAGTTGTTGGGGTTTGACAGACAGTTAAGCTGAGTACAAATCGAAGGATGCCACCTGAGACACCGTGAAAGCCAATTTTATGTATCGCAATCTTCGGATCAACGCTGTCAGCATCCCACGTGTCCAAGCCACGACAAAATCCCGACCGGCCATTTGTCCCTTTTCTTTCCTCCTCCAATAAAACAAACAAATCAACCAAGAAATCAAACTTCTTATTCTAAACCAAAAACTGAAAATCTTGAAATATCCATTAACCGTTTCATCATTTAACAACTGCCCCGTTTCTATTTATTGCAACAATTCCTCCTCTCACTCTCACTCAACCCCATTTCAAAAGTTACACTCTTTATCCATCCACTTAAACTAGACTTTTATTCTCTCACTCTAAGACTCACACTCTGTTCCTGTTCTTGATCTGTGAGGGTACAAATCTGTTGTTTCGGTTTCCATTGATAAGAAGAAGGAAAGTGTAAACTATGTCTGCTTTCGTCAAGAAACTCGTTGAGAAGGCTTCTATGAAGAAGGTGAACTCATCTTTGCTGATCATCTCTTGAGATCTCAGTTCTAGCTTCTTTTTGTATTGCAATTTGATCACTTTTGTGACTTGTGAGTATTTGTATTGGGCTTCATTCTTTTAGATTATTCTGTTTTCTGTCTGCAAATCATGTTAGGTTCTGAAAATGAAATCATGTTAATTTGAGTTATATTTCTTGAATGTTGTTTTGTTTTGTTTTGTTGAATTTCTTTTCTGTGTTTTACCGTTAATTGTTTATTGGAATTGTATTTGATAGTGATTGATGGAAATTCCAAAGTTTAGGCATTGACCATTTGGCGTTATCCTACAAGAATTGTGAAGCTTTAATGTTGTAGATTTTGATGACTATAATAGAATAGACTTTTATGAAGATTTCATTTACCGAATTTCCCCCGAAAATGGGAAGGAGAAATTAGGACCCATATCTTGCATTCAAGTTTATATAGCATACAGTGCTGTAATTGGATAGTTTAGATTTTTTGTTCAATGCAAAGAAAGTCTGCTTTATGTCAAAGATAATGTTCATGTTTTTATGAGTAGAAAGTAGAAAGTTAGTTATAGCTTGTAAGTGAAATTTCGTATTGGTATACCGCAGTAAAACTTGCATCCAGGACATAAATGTGAACTGAATTATGAAATCGGGAAAAACTTGTTACTATAACTAAATTTAGGATGGAGCTTCCTCTTTTTTTTTTTTTTTCTTTTGGATAATCTAAATTGGAGTGGTTATAGTACCAAAAATTTGCAATATTTTCTACCAATATAGCTTGGTTAATGAAAATTCACCTAGGTCCATTTATTTGCAGCCTGCAGGATTTTCAGATAGTTTGAGGCCTGATGATTTAGACCCTCGACCGGTTTTCCATTATGGGATACCGTCAGGATCTTTGTTGATGGCGTATGACTCTATTCAGCAAATTCTAGCTATTTCGACGGTGTAAGTTTCATTTAGTATCTTAGTGAAGTCCTTTAAGTTCTCCAGTATGGCCTATATGTTGACAGAATGTGAACTTTTTAGCCAAGACGCTACTGTGTTATTTTTATTATCATTATTATTTTTATCATTGTTTTTTTCTTAATGATGTAAAGATCCAATTTACTGCTTTCCTTCAGAGATGGACAAATAAAGTTGTTTGGTAGAGATGGCGCGCAAATTCTGTTAGAATCTCCAGAGACATCGCCAAACAAATTTTTACTCGTAAGCGTCCTACAACTCTAACGTCCTCTTCTATTTACAGTACTTACATCTGACAGTGATAGTTTTTGTTGACAGTTCATAGAGAACCAGGGCATTCTTCTCAACATTAATGCGAATAACCATATTGAGGCAAGTTATTTAACCATTACTAGATTATGATTATAAGAAGAAAAATCTTGAATAATATTGGCATTTTGATATAGTTTTATTGTGTTCTCATGAATTCCAAGTACCTAATTTTGTTAAAAGCGCATTTCATTTAGGTATGGGATATAGACAGGAAGAGCTTGTCTTCTGTACATCACTTTCAGATGGAAATCACCTCATTTGCGGCCATGCATCATTCTTCACCTTACCTGTACTGTCTACAAACTTCAAGTAGGAGATTAGTTTTGTTCACATTTCAATGCTAAATATAATATCATGTGTTGTGCCAGGTATGTTGGAGATTCTACTGGTGCTGTATCTGTCCTGAGGCTTGATAAATCTAGCCATGAAATTGAACAGATGAAATACCGAATTCCTCTTTCAGCATCTCGTGGTAAGGTTGCATCCTGTTGGGCTTTGTTAAGACTGTGTTCTTATTTGAAACTTGAAAGTTAATAATGAAAGTTTCTTCATAGTAGTCACTCAGTAGTAAAAAAGAATTGGAAATGGTAAATTTTTACCTCAAGGCTCTAACCTTTATAAGCTGCAGGCGAGACACATGAAGTCGGAAGTGATGTTTCCGTAAAACACATACTGCCTCAGCCAACTGCTGTAAGTAAAAGGTAGTATCCGATATCTTCTCTACGTAAAATGCTTATACAGGAAGCAGGTTTTAATTATATGTATTTTCATGTTCTCCGCAGGGTCCTTATCATATTTAGTGATGGTGCCATTGCATTGTGGTCAATCCAAGAAAGCAGAACCATGTATAGAAGCGGTGGTGGTATAGCATTACAGTCTCTAAATCAAGAAACAAAGAAAGTAACAGCAGCATGTTGGACCTGTTCGTCGGGAACTAAAGTTGCTATTGGGTACAGTAATGGAGATATTCTCCTCTGGGGCGTTCCATGCCCTTCTGAATTAAAGCCATCAGAAGATGAATTTACCAGTAATATAAATAATCCCATTTGTAAGCTGAATCTCGGATATAAAGCAGATAAAATTCCGATAGCAAAGATGAAATGGGTGAATGCTGATGGAAAATCAAGTCGGCTTTATGTTTTAGGCTCCTCTGACTACCATCCTGCAAATTTGTTGCAGGTACTTGTTTATTATGTGTTGCTTGTTTAATATATTTCAGGTACTCTGTAAGTTGCCTCCTGCATTTTCTGAACGAATGCAATATTTCAGGTAGTTCTACTGAATGAACATACCGAAACTCGCACCATAAAGATAGGACTCAATCCACCTGAGTTGTCAGGCGACTTTGAACTTACCACGAGTTCCATTGAGCAAAATAAGCATAGGCGTGACTGTGTTCTTTTGCTCGGGAAGTCAAGTCATGTTTACGCCTATGATGACTCTTTAATTGAGAAGTACCTGGTACAGTCCCAGACCAAATCATCACCTTCTCTTCCAAAGGATGTGGTGATAAAGCTACCATATGGTGATTCAAGCATCACCGTCACCAAATTCATAACTGGTATTCCTTGCATGGCGAGTTCTGGGGACGAGGTATGTGCAAACTTCACTTGGAAAAACACCGTTGTTGATGTATGATAAAGGTTTCAACTAACATCAGGTTTTGTTGCACCTGTGGCATAGGACTTCAGCAGTCTCCTGAAGAATAGTTTGCCTCTTTTCCCGTTCGAAAGAAGCTTAAAGGATGGAAGTTCAAACTACAGCAGTCCATTTTCCAAGTGTAAGAATCTGTTTATAACCGGACACAGTAATGGAGCGATTAACTTCTGGGATGCATCATGCACACTTTTGCTTCCAGTAACATCCATAACTCAACAGGTACTTTTTCGTCCATCTTTTAATTTTTGAACAACTGAAGTTTATGCAACCAGTCTGTTAGGACTTGATTACTCAAATTCATCCGTGGCAATTCATAATTCCCTTTATTACCTTATTTCTAATGACCTAAAGTAAACATTGTTTTGATATATTTTTGCAGAGTGATAATGATCTTTCTGTCAGTGGTGTACCATTGACCTTGCTACATTTCAATTATGAGATGCATGTTCTTGTTTCTGGAGATCAAAGTGGAATGGTATCACTTGTTTTTGTTTGTTTATTTTATTTTATTTAAATTATTATGATTATTTGTGGTGTAACGGTACGTTGGTTTTGAATGGTAATGTTTTATGCAGGTTCGTATATACACATTCAAATCTGAGGCCTTTGCCCCTCAGACCCCTTTTCTGTCCTTTCAAGGTACCAAGAGTGTATTTTGGAACACATGATAAGTTGTGAATCATGATAGTCATCAGAAACCTAGTGATCTGTTAAAATAGATTATAAATTGAGTGTTTTCTCGACATTGTCAATTCCAGGAAGTTCAAAGAAAGGAAGCAACCTCATTCGGAAAGTTAAAGTTGTGAAGATCAACGGTGCTGTAATTTCTATTAACACAACGGAAAATCTGAAACAACTAGCCGTCGGGTCTGATCAAGGATATGTAAGCTTTCTTCCGCATTCCAAATTTAAGACCAACCAAGTCTCTGCTTCATATGTTGTACGTACTTGTTCCCCGCAGGTAACATTAATCGATCCAGAGGGTCCAAGTATCTTGTATCAAACACATATATCCAGTGAACTCTGTACAGGAATCATTTCGGCGCATTTCGAAACTTGCAGCTTTCATGGGTTTGAGAAGAATGTTCTGCTTGTGGCTACAAAGATTCATCAGTTGTGGCACTAGAGAGGGACACTGGAAATAGAGTAAGCACTGAAATGATTCGTCCCAAGAAGCCTTACCAAGCTTTGTTCTCAGAGGTTTTGAGTGAGTGTCGCTTTTAACAATCTCTTTTATTATTACTGCTGCTGTACTCAAGAGTCAAACCTGTAAGTGTATAACGTAAAAAGGAAAAATGATTTTAATCGTTTCTGAACAGATGGACAGGGCACATCAGTGCTATTGCTGTCTTCTGAGAAGGCCCTTTATGTGTACTCGTTGACACACTTGGTTGAGGTACTTACTAATACTGCTACATGAAGGGAACTATACCATAAGCAGCAAATTTTTTATTTAGCCTTTTCCCTTAATTTATCTTGTATCATTTCTTTTCTATAGGGTGTTAAGAAAGTTCTGTACAAGAAAAAGTTCCATTCGTCTTGTATGTGGGCCTCAACCTTTGGATCCCCAGCTATTGGAATTATACTTCTCTTTTCCAGTGGAAAAATTGAAATAAGGTGATGATACTTCTCAACTTACATCTCCAGTAAAGTGGCAATAGTCATTTAACTTATCGTGTTCATTTCTTAATAAGATGATGCTTAAAGTTCCCGTTGTCATTTTTTTGTAGTGAAGCACTGCTTCAAATGTTTGGTTCATTTAATTTTGCTCAAATAAAACGCTTGTTGTGTCATTTTTCTGTTTTGAAGATTTCACTACTTCAAGTTTTTGCTTCATTTTAATTTTGCACAAATAAAATGCCCGTTGTGTCATTTTTCTGTTGTGAAGATTTCACTGCTTCAAATGTTTGGTTCATTTTAATTTTACACAGATGAACCGCAAATCAAACTTTGAGTGTTCAAACATTGGCTATTGGTTTCTCATTTACACTTCGAGTTATGCTAATCGACTTATGTTTAAAACTTCAGGTCCCTACCAGAATTGTCGCTTGTGAGAGAAAGGTCAATAAGAGGACTCACATCTTCAACTGCGAGACCATCCTCAGACATCAAAGTGTCCTCTTCCCATGATGGTGAACTAGTTATCGTAAGTCAGTTTATGTGGCATTTCTGCTGGTATATCTATTTATAATACATATTTTATTCGTAGCTCAAACTTATCGGTCTTAACTAATCAGGTTAATGGTGATCAAGAATTACTCTTTGTTTCAGCTCTGACCCATAATGTGGCTTACAGGTAAATTAAGTCCCCAAAGAAAAAAGTCCTTACCGTGACAATTTTTCGTTCTAATATAGGATCTTAGTACTGATCTTGTTTAAGTTCTTGTTCTGTTCTTTCTTCAAGATTCCTGGACTCTGTTTCTCAAGTCTTTATCAAAGATTTGCACATTCCTCAAGTGGTATCATCGCCTTCAGCCAAAGAAAAGAAAAAGGTATGTGGTTGTTACGAATCTCATTTGAAAATGTGGAAAATATGCTTTCCCTTAGAGCACTCCTTATGGAGGCTTTTTGGAGCTTATTTGGGGCTTTAATCCCAAAAGAAGCCCCAAAAAGTCTCCAATTGAGGCTTCTTTAGTAGCCCATGGCAAAGGGCTACTAATTTAGTAGCCCAAGTTTAAGCCCCAAATATGGGACCCACAAGGAAAATTCCAAATAATATGTACTACTCCCTTCCATTTTTACTCTACATGTAGCACATGGGACCCACAATAAAACCTCAATTAAGCCCCCAACCATTGGAGACTTCATTTGGTTGGGGCTTTTTTGGGGCTTTTAATATTAGAACCCTCTATTTAAGCCCCAACCATAAGGAATCCTCTTATGACTGATCTGGAGGAGAGTATACAGGGTTTTTTTGGTTCTGTAACGAAAGATGACAAGTCCACAAGATCGAAGAATGCTATTGAAGTGGATGCTGAGAGTGCAAGACGTAGTACTGAAGAATTATCTACGATATTCGCAGTTGCCAATTTCCCAACTGATACTGAAAGTGAGACAAAAATTGATTCCAACAAGGACGAAGAGGACATAGATATAGGTATTTGTTTTTTACTTTTTGTTTTAATAAATGAAACTTAACTTTTATCTTTAATTATATGCTCGGTCTGTTATTGTTTTGTCTTACCATTCTCTTGCGGTCTTTATTATCATTTGAAGATGATATTGACATTGACGATCCAAAGGAGAAACCGAAAGGATTTCCGGTGATAGCAGGACTGAATAAACAGAACATCACAAGCACATTTCAAGCACTCAAAGGTAAATGTCAGAATGAAACAATCTTGTTTGTAGCTTAAAAATGTGTCACCATGTCTTCTTGTTTTGTTTTTGGTGCTTAGGCTATTCATTTATTGTATTTTATCGTATTACAGGTAAATTAAAGAATTCGAAAGGCAAGAACGATAAAGTGCCTGTACATGATGAACCACAGGATGAGAAGAATGGTGCTTCTGTTGATCAAATAAAGAAAAAATATGGATATGCCTCTTCTGGTGTAAGTATTTGGTGTCTGCACGAATAATTGCCTTTTTTATTTTTTATTTATTTCTGAACTCAAGATTTAAGTGTTGAACACAATTGCAGGACGCAGGTGCTGCAGATAATGCAAGAACTAAGCTGAGTGAAAATTTGAAGAAATTGCAGGTATTACTTTCTTTCACATCAGTTTTAATTCTTCCTCTTATTTCATCAGAAGATGTATATTTTAAACAAACCATGAACTTATTGATCATTGAAATGATGATTATGAAACTCCTTGACTGAGCTAATCAGACTTCTTATCTGTTATGTAGGGAATCAATCTGAGAACTAATGAAATGCATGATACCGCCAGATCATTTTCATCAATGGCCAAAGAGGTGCTAAGATACTCTGAGAATGAAAAAAGGGGTTCTTGAGATAGATGTGACTTTAATTTGCTTACATTGAACACTTGGCGTTTTTAAGTTCTTTGGGATTTGGTGATCTATACAGCTCTAGGGCATCATTTCTTTGCGGTTTTTCAAAAGGAAAAATGCAATATACTTACATGCCCTGCACACTGGCATTCATTTCTGCCAGTGCTATCACATTGGGTTTGTTATTGGTTTGATGTAAATGAGTGTATATCAACGGTTTTCTTATAATGCAAAATTTGTTATGGTGTATCTTACTTTTCCAGTTACTGTTTTACTGGCGATTTTTAGTGCATGAAGGTTGAAATTACTATACTGACATCTACTAACCAAGAATCGAGAATCCTGGAAAGAGTAGAACAATATGAAGCTCAAATGGTTCATTATTTAATTTGATGATGTTATGTTAAACATGAAGGATCAAATGTTAACATATATCTGCCACAATATTGGATGAAAATCTCTAAAAAAACACCCTTTTGTGCATTAACAAAACCACGCTACGTCTGATGACAACTGCAGAAATAAGACACCAGCAAGATTAGGTGCATGGCAATTACAAACATGCCACATGCAGACGAAATCACTGTCCACCAATTTTACCCATTTTGCTTGAAAAGTAGGCTAATTGTACAAAGCCCTTGTTTTTCCTTATTACAATTTATTCACTGTGTTGAAGAAATATAAACATATAGCCTTCCTGACCCCTCCTCATGCAAATGAAATGTCATTACTTTATAAGCAGCTCACAGTAATAGTTGAGTTTGAGCTAGTATATTTTGGATAAAAGAAAAAATAAGACTGCCCTAATGGAGTTCAAAGTCTATGCATATATGATGCTCTGTACTGTCTCAGTTTCACAATGCCAAGTTACTCTATTTTGTTGTTTGGCTCATTGAGATGTAGACTGTAGTAATATGTTTTTTTTCTTTTTTCTTTTTTTGAAACAACAAATATTACTTTTATACAAACATCCTAAACCACGTATGTCCACGTGATATGTAGTAATATGTTATTCTCTACATTTCGGAATCCACGTGATCAATTCTATTATCAGCAGAACATGGTGAAGGCCTTCAGGTTCTCGATTACGAAGCTGGACACAAGTATGAACCTCACTATGACTATTTTCTGGATGTCTTTAACACCAAGAATGGAGGTCAACACATTGCTGCATGCAGTTCTTATGTACTTCAGTACTTGTAAGATTCTGTCATGTATTGGCACTCCAAAAATAATTATATTACTCAGTGCTCTCCTGTTTAAATTCTGGTATCAAATACAGATCAGATGTTGGGGAAGGACCGGGGTGAGACGATATTTCCTGCTGCAAAAGCAAAAATTTCGTCTGTCCCATATTGGAACGAGTTCTCTGAATGTGGCAAGGAGGACCTGCTATTAGACTAAAAATGGGGACGACACACTACTTTTCTGGGCATGATGCCTGATGCAACTTTGGATCCGTCAAGTTTGCATGGTAAGTTGTGTTTCTACTTGTTAAATATTGGTGTTGTATTTCCTTAGTGGTAAGGAGGTCTCATCCGACATATTTGGCACATTTCAAATTTCAAAACACATCACAAATTTTCTTCATCTTTGTAATTTTTTTTCCTTTCTTTTTGGGAGTGCCTTTTCTTGTTCTTAGTTTTTGAGTGGGTAGCTAGCTTTGGAGATACGCGTGGAGTTGTAGTGTATGCTCTGGCTCCGGCATTGTATTTCTTATCGACTACTCTATAATAGTTTCTTCAGCGTACATGCTTATGACATCTGCAGCTGGCTGTCCTATCATCAAAGGGAACAAATTGGTCATCTAAGAAATGGATACGTACGTAATTAAGTACGTATAAGATCTAAGCATAACAAGTTTTTTTTTGGAAACTTAAGCATATTAACAAGTTACAAATACTATAGGTGAGCTTAAAGTGACCAATTTTGCCACATCTAAGAAATCAAATTGCAATTAATACAAGTTAGCTAAAGATCAATTTTATCACAGCAACATGACAATTACACAATTGTTAATACAATAATACACTTAAAATATGTCAAGTTACACATGCTTATCAAATTAAACAAACCAGCCTATTGTATTGTACCTACTGTGTCTGCAAACTATTACCAAGTTCCAGCTGCGTAGATCTTAAAAAGAGGAGTTGACTAAATTGTTGTACCCAATAGACATAAAATATACAGAAAAATATTACTAGACCCAATCTTCTGCTGAACTTGCTGTCTATTCAACATTTCCTCCATTCACTTGCATCCATTACCAAAACACTCACCAACCAAAAAAAAAGCAAAAGAAAAGAGAAAAAAAGTATCCTAGCCTAAAATCTATCTTGTGTTGATTATCCATCATCATGGCTGAGGCTTCCGTACAGTTTCTACTCGAAAATCTGAGCTCTCTTATCAAGGCAGAGATTGGATTGATTTTGGGAGTCAACGATGAGATGCACAAGCTTTCCAGCAATCTCACCGCCATCCAGGCTGTGCTCCAAGATGCTGAAGACAAGCAGTTGGACAACAAGTCCATACGGGACTGGCTACGCAAGCTCAACGATTTATCCTATCAGATCGAGGATGTGCTGGATGAATGTGTTTCCGAACTTGCCAAGCTGGAGCACCAAAACAGAATGACGAAGAGCATTAAGAAGAACTTGTATAAGTGGAAGGTTGCGAGAAGGATAAAAGAAGTGACAGCAAAACTGGATCTCGTAGCTGCAGAGCGTGCAAAGTTCCATGATTTGCGTGAAACTACTGTTCTGTTGGAGGGTAAAGTTCCTGCTAGGCGTGAGACTGGTTCATCCTTGAATGAGCCTGATCATGTGTATGGCCGAGATGAAGAGAAAGAGAAACTTGTGGACATCTTGGTGGACCAAGTGAAGGATTGTGCCGAGCTCTCTGTCCTACCTATAGTTGGTGTTGGAGGACTTGGAAAGACCACTTTCGCTCAGCTGGTCTTCAATGATGAGAGAGTCGTTGAGCATTTTGATGTCAAACTTTGGGTTTGTGTCTCTGATGATTTCGATCAAAAGACTTTGGTAAAGGCCATGTTAGAATCTGCTACTCGGAGTGGAAGCGCTTCAAATCTTGAGCATTTGGACTCGTTACAATATAGCCTTGAGCAGGAGCTAAACCAGAAAAGGTACCTGCTGGTCCTCGACGATGTCTGGAATGAAGACCAAGAGAAGTGGTCTAAGTTAAAAGGTCTTTTAACATGTGGTTCTGCTGGCTCGTCGATTATAGTCACCACAAGACTTAAAAAGGTTGCGGATATCATGTCAACTGTTCCGGCTCTTTACTTGGAAGGCTTGTCAGATGAAAGCTGCTGGTTACTTTTCAAGCAACGAGCCTTCGGAGCAGGGGAAGAGGAACACACAAAGCTCGAAGCCATCGGAAAACAGATCGTGAGGAAGTGTGGTGGTGTGCCTTTGGCAGCAAAAGCACTTGGAGGGCTTCTGCGATTCAATAGGAAAGAAGATGAGTGGATTCATGTTAACGAAAGTGAAATGTGGAAACTGCCACAAGACGAATCATCAATTTTGCCAGCTTTGAGGTTAAGTTATCAACACCTTCCTTTCTCATTGAGGCGTTGTTTTGCTTATTGTGCTTTATTTCCCAAGGACAGTTGGATAAAAAAGGACGAGTTGGTTCTTCACTGGATAGCTCAAGGATATGTTTCTTTAAATGGAACATCTAGTGAGGAAAGTATTGCTGATGAAATATTCGATGAGTTAGTTTTGAGATCTATGTTTCAAAATGTCGAAATTGATGATTTTACTGGGCGTGTTTCATTTCAAATGCATGATCTTGTTCACGATCTCGCTCAATCTGTTATGGAGAATAGAGTTCCTGGAGCAAAACCAGAATTCAATGACAGGGAAATATCTAATGCCAGAATCCGCCAAGTAAATTTGGAGAGGAAATTTGTTGCGTTTCCAACAACTATTCTACCTGACTTGGATTTGGCTTCCATTTTAGAGAAGTTTATCCGATTGAGAATTCTAGATGCAAGTTACACGAATATACCAGAAGTGCCTTCTACCATTGGAAATTTGAAACATGTCAGATACTTGAACTTTTCAAATACTAATATCCGAACTCTCCCGGATGCATTATGTTCTCTATGGAATTTGAAGGTTTTGAATCTGAATTATTGTTATGAGCTTGTGTCCTTACCTAAGAAGATGAGACGATTGCGTAATCTTCGCCATCTGTTACTGGAAGGTTGTTGGTCATTGAGTCACATGCCACCGAGAATTGGTGAACTTACTCTCCTCAAGACATTGAGCAGGTACGTAGTAAGTCAAGGAGAAAAGGACCAACTTGGGGAATTGCAGTTCTTGGATCTTGGAGGTGATCTTTACATTGAACATCTGGAGAGAGTGGAAGACCCAGCAGATGCCATGAAAGCAAATTTACGTGAGAAGAAAAACCTCCGGCTTTTGTTTTTCAGTTGGAAAACAACAGATGGTTCAAGGCAGTGGCAGAAAGATATGGATGAAAAGGTGTTGGAAGCCCTTGAACCTCATCCAAATGTCGAAAAATTAAATATTTATGGTTTTGGAGGTGAAAATTTCTCTAATTGGATGGGAAGTTATTCAACACTCGAGAATCTTATTTCTCTTCAATTGAGTATCTGCCCCAATTGCTCATCTCTTCCTCAAGTAATTGGAGAGCTGCCCCATCTGAAAGAGCTGGCTTTGCTTCAAATTGCTGCTGTGGAATACATCATCGAGGATGACGTCATGGAGGATGATTTTAATTCGAGGAAGCCAAAGTTTCCATCTCTTCACAAACTCGAGCTATTGAATCTTCCCTGTCTAAAGGGCTTGTTAAAGGGGGGAGCAGGAGGAGTGGTGTTCCCAAATCTTCAATGTCTGGATGCTCGAGGCTGCCCTTTGTTCACACTGCCGCAGCTATCATCTATTAGATATCTGAGTTGTTACAGCAAGATGCTTACTTCGTATTACAAGCTTGATAGTCTTACGACTCTTTCGATCGACGAGAGCAAGACTCCTGTTCCCAAAGAGGCCCTACAAAACCTAATCAATCTCAAATCTTTGTCAATTTGGAAGGGTGACGAACACTCTCTGCCAGAGGAAGGGATGCAAGCTCTAAAGTCTCTTACGTCATTAGAGATAAGTTTTTTCGACACACTAAGGTGCTTGCCAGAGATGTGGCTGTCAAATCTCACTGCTTTGGAATCTCTGAAATTGGCTTTCAACTTGGTGATGGTCGAGATTCCGGAAGGGGGGATTAAATGCCTCCACAACCTTACTCGCCTCGACCTCATTTATCTTCCCGAGATGGAATGCCTACCAAACTCATTACAGCACCTCACATCACTCCAAACTCTGTACCTGGAAGACCTCCCTGAGTTGACCGCACTGCCCGATTGGTTGGGAAATTTGACATCTCTTGCTTCCATGACTATCAAGGAATGCCCAAAGCTTGTATCATTTCCAGATAGCATAAGAAATTTGGGAAAACTCAGAAGACTCTCTATCATCGACTGCCCAGAGCTTTGGAGGCGATGCGAGAAGGGCAGGGGAGAAGAATGGCACAAGATAAGTCACATTCCATATTTGTCAAACCGAGATGATTAGTAGAAGATGGTATGTAAATATTTCCTGCCTAACCTAGTCTCTCTGCTTATTTGCACATTTTCTTCTCTGATTCAAAAAAACAAAATCATGATTTTTATTTATTTGCTTTCAGTTAGTTTCGGCCTAAATTTCTGAAATCCTGTTAAGGCCTAAGCTGTAAACAAATCATGTTCAATTCACTCTTAATATTGAGAAATCCATTACAATTGCACATCTTATGTTATATTAAAATCATGGTCATTCCTAATAATTTACTGGTGGCTGCTGCAGGAAGCTATCTTTGAGATTCTCATATCAATCACTCGATGATGTGTGTTTCTAGATGGTTAACCATATCAATACCTACCTACTTGTGCTGATGTAAGTTCTCTTGGCGTGATCTTGGAACTTCAGTCATATTGTTAAGTCTGTTGTTTGTACCAAAAAAAATGCTCTCCAACTTTTTATGGGACTGCTTCATTTGCTGATACTTTCTTAATGTTGTGTTCGCCTTGTGAATCTTTGGTATTTAATGCCATATATCATCGTTCATGCCATTCTTAGTGATTGACATGCTTCATCAAGTTTATATATGTTATCATTTATTCTGCTAGAAAACTGTTTATCTTTCTCTGTTATCAGCAAGTAAATTGGATCGATAATATAAGAAACAAAAAGTTAATCAGCAGGATTAGCTCTCCCCGACTATCTAATTGCAGTCTTCGAAATGAATTTCAGGCTTTAAGTAGATTCTACATAGGATTTTCTAGTTTGGTGATAGTTTCTTGGCTATGTGTATGTCTTCTGTCTATATCCGTTAGTTTCATCATTGTTTCCATAGGCTAGCAGGTTGCCTGGCTGTAAAGTAAATTTTAGATCTATGTTAGGTAAATCAATGCACGTGTAATCATATGCATTGACACACTTATATGGTACAGGCATATAATTAGAACGAGGTTTGTGGCATGAAATTCAGAAAAATAGTAATCAAGGAAATAATCTAGAAATGAATTTATTATTAGTGAAATTAGGCTGATATAGGAAATCCACAGTAAGTTGGAAAGTTGAACGTCATATATATTGGTTTGTAATCTTCTACTAGTACTTTAGTTGCATTAGAGTTGTTGTCATGATGAAAATTGAAAACTTCATCAAGAAATTGACTGTTTGGCTGCTCTGCTTGCTGTAGGAAGGTTTCCTGGTCCTGGATACGATTTTTGTAGCTGGTCAGTGTTGTTTGCAGACTTGTACTCTCTGGATCAACTGTTATGTAGGGAGCTAGGAGAGATGTTTCCATTGTGTATCAGTAGTAAGTACTGGTATTCATATGGAGACTTGTTCAATCATTATGTTGTACACTTTTCAGTGCTGCTTTCTGGTGACTTGCTTCTAAGTTTGAAGGACTAGTTTACCTTTTTGTTCATTGTTTTGTTTGCCTTTGGACATCAATTATTGGTGATTTGTATCGTATTGGATTAATTAAGATTTTCTCTGTTTCTTGTGCATGGTCCTCTTGGTTATAAATTATGTTGCAAATATGCAATTATTGGTGATTTGTATTGAATGAAATGAACAGCAGTATGCTGGGTTCTAACAGAGCTGACTTTGATTAATAGTGATGCTATGGAATACACCATCGAGGATGACGTCATGGAGGATGATTTTAATTCGACGAAGCCAAAGTTTCCATCTCTCCACAAACTCGAGCTATTCAATCTTCCCTGTCTAAAGGGCTTGTTAAAGGGGGGAGCAGGAGGTGTGGTGTTCCCAAATCTTCAAAGTCTGTCTGCTGAAGGGTGCCCATTGTTCACACTGCCGCAGCTATCATCTATTACAGATCTGAGTTGTGAGAGCAAGATGCTTCCTTCGTTTTACAAGCTTGATAGTCTTACTACGCTTTGTATCGAGTTTGACGAGAGAAAGACTCGTGTTCCGAAAGAGGCCCTACAAAACCTCAGGAATCTCAAATCTTTGACAATTGCTGATGGTGAAGAGCACTCTCTGCCAGAGGAAGGGATGCAAGCTCTAAAGTCTCTTACGTCATTAGAAATAAGGTATTTCCGTACACTAACGCGCTTGCCGGAGATGTGGCTGTCAAATCTCACTGCTTTGGAATTTCTGATATTGTATAACAACCACGAGTTGGTGGAGATTCCAGAAGGGGGGATAAATGCCTCCACAACCTTACTCGCCTCGACCTCATTCATCTTCCCAAGATGGAATGCCTACCAAACGCATTACAACACCTCACATCACTCCAAACTCTGTACCTGTCCGACCTCCCTCAGTTGACCGCACTGCCTGATTGGTTGGGAAATTTGACATCTCTTGCTTCCATGGTTATCAAGGAATGCCCAAAGCTTGTATCATTTCCAGATAGCATAAGAAATTTGGGAAAACTCAAAATACTCTATATCATCGACTGCCCAGAGCTTTGGAGTCGATGCGAGAAGGGCAGGGGAGAAGACTGGCACAAGATAAGTCACATTCCATATCTGTCAAACTGAGATGATTAGTAGAAGATGGTATGTAAACCAAATATTTCCTCTCTAGCTAGTTTCTCTGCTTATTGCACATTTCATAATCTCCCTATGTACTTCATATTGTATTTTCTTCTCTGATTTTCACAACAAAATAGGCTCTTTTTTTTTTTTTTTTTTTTTTTTTTTTTTTTTTTTGGCTTTCAGTTTGTTTTGGCTTAAATTTCTGGAATGTTACAACCTAAGCTGTAACCAAATGTTCAATTCACGCGTATGGTGTTACATTGAATCATGATCATTCATGTTCTACGATTCAATACAAATTTTACCGTTTACAAAAAGATCAAAACTAAAAAGTTCATTCCTGTTCTCATACATAAATTCTTCTACTTTTGGATAGAATAGTTTGCTGCCATTATAAAAGGTTCATTATTTACTGGTGGCTGCTGCAGGAAGGTTTCTTTGAGATTCTGATATCAATCACTCAATGATGTGCTTCTAGATGGTTAACCATAACAATACCTACTTGTGCTGCTGTAAGTTGTAACTTGTTGAACTGTATGTTTTCTTTTTACTGCAGGAATGTTCACAGTTCTCTTGGTGTCTTGAAACTTCAGTCATATTGCTAAGTCTGCTGTTTGTATGAAAAAGTATGCTCTCCAACTTTTTTATCGGACCGCTTCATTTGCTGATAGTTTGTTAATGTTGTGTTCGCCTTGTGAATCTTTGGTATTTAATGCCATGTATCGTTGTTCATGTTATTCTAAATGACTGCGATGCTTGATCAGGTTTATATATGTTATCATTTATGCCTTGTGAAGTATATCTTTCTCTTTCAGATGACTTCAGGCTTTTAGTAGATTCTACATAGGATTTCCTAGTTTGGTGATAGATTCTTGACACACTTTATATGATACAGGATTTTGTGGCATGAAATTCAGAATCATAGAAATGAATATACGATTAATGAAATTAGAAATTCAGACTGATGTAGGAAAATCCGTAGTAAGTTGGAAAGTTAAACCTCATATAAAAATGGTTTGTAATCTTCCAGTAGTTTAGTTATGTTAGAGTTGTTTCCATGATAAAAACTTCATCAAGAAATTGACTGGTTGGCTACTCTGCTTGCTGTAGGAAGGTTAATTACCTGGAGACGATTTCCGTAGCTGGTCAGTGTTGTTTGCAGAGACTTGTACGTTCTAGATCTTGTTATGTTGGGAGGAGAGATGGATGTATCCATTGTGTATCTATAGTACTGGTAATAATCTGGAGACTTGATCAATGATTTTGTTGTACACTTCTATATATGTATCATTTATTCTACTAGAAGTATATCTTTCCTTGTTATTAGCAAGTAAATTGGATTTGGTAATATAAGAAAAAAAATTAATTAGCAGGATTAGCTCTCCCTGACTATCTAATCGCAGTCTTCCAATTGACTTTCAGGCTTTAAGTAGATTCTACATAGGATTACCTATAGTTTGGTGATAGTTTCTTGGCTGTGTGTATTTGTTCAGTCCACATCCGTTAATTTCTTGATTGTTCCCATTGGCTAGTAGCAGGTCACCTGCAGGATCCCTGGACAAAATGTAAATTTTAGATCTATGTTATTGTTGAGAAGTAAATTATGCACATGTGTAAGAAAATCCATAGTAAGTTGGAAAGTTGAACCTCATATAAAAATGGTTTGTAATCTTCTACTAGTAGTTTAGTTACATTAGAGTTGTTGCAATGATAAAAACTTCATCAAGTAATTGACTGGTTGGCTGCTCTGCTTGTTGTAGGAAGGTTAATTTCCTGGAGTTTCGTAGCTGGTCAGCTATGTATGTCAATGTTGTTTGCAGACTTGTACTCTCTGGATATTGTTATATAGGGAAGAGAGATGTTTCCATTGTAAATCAATAGTACGTACTGGTATTAATCTGGAGACTTGTTGAATGATTTTGTTGTACATCTTACATTGCTGCTTTCCATAAACTAGTGTTTCTAAGATTTGAAGGACTAGTTTACCCTTTCTGTTCATTGTTTTGTTTCCCTTTTGACGTCAATTATTGGTGATTTGTATCGCATTGGATTAATTAAGATTTCTCTGTTTCTTGTGTATGGTCCTCTTGGTTATAAATTCTGTTGCAAATATAAAACGCAAATCAACAATTCTATGCTGGCCCTGCTTCACTATCCATTCAATGACCTGTACTTTGTTTGGTTTGTGCATCAACCGTATGAAGACCAATGTACGTTCATTCTGAGATTCTTTGGGAAACCATGGATAAAAAATTCCGATTTTCGGATTCTTAGAAAAATAAGACATTTTCTTTAATTTTTGAAACATCACCTTACATTTTGAAAATAAAGATGAAAACTTGTAAATAAGAAAAAGATATCTAAGTGTTATTGTGTAGAAAATATTCCAGAAGATTTATCAGTCTTCTTTGATTATGTGTAAATCTCTTTTCATTATTTTTCTAGGATCTTTGTATATTACTCTTGTGTGTATTGAGTTATAAATACCAATGAACGAAATGAAAAGCAGTAAGAACTATTCACATCTTCACAATGGTATCAGGCTATCAGCCATTTTCTTTGGTTAACACCATCAAGATCCAATTCCTTTTCTCCATCGTCGTTACTCTCCATATATATTTCATTGAACATGGTTAGTTTTCAACACCAAATATTACTCCACTACCAAATGCCAAATATGCACAAAATTTGGCCGCGCCACTGCCCATTGTTCCTATCGCTATAGCCTATAAGTCAAATTCCAGCCTCTACACTCCAAGATGGCAGCAACATACTTGGCCTAGCCTCTTGTGTCACACTAACCAACACTGTTTTGTATGTCGATACCGGTGCCTCTGCTCAAGTGACGGCATCTCCATCCACTCTCGACTTATCTCAAACCACCCCCACCCCGCCAAAGAAAAAAAGAAGGAAAAAGTTAATATAAGACTGCTCTCATGGATTATATATTGGACTATTTGCAATTTTGGACAAGTTACATAAGTCTATGCATATATGCTCTGTCTCAGTCTCACAATGCAAAGTTACTCTATATTATTGTTTGGTTCATTGACATGTACTAATATGTTATTCCCTACATTTTGTATTCCACTTGATCAATTCTATTAAGAACGATAATGTGCCTGTACATGACAATTGACGAACCACAGGATGAGAACTGAGAAGAACAGTGCTTATGTTGATCAAATAAAGAAAAAATATGGATATGCCTCTTTTGGTGTAAGTACTTCGCGTCTATGCACGAATAATTGACTTCTTTTTAAACGCAAAATTAAGTGTTAAATATGTACAATTGCAGGACTCAGGTACTGCAAATATTGCAAGAACTAAGCTGAGTGAAAATTTGAAGAAATTGCAGGTATTACTTTCTTTCACAGCAGTTTTCTTCCTCTTATTTCATCAGAACATGCATATTTTAAAGAAACCATGAACTTTTTGATCCTTGTACGTAGGGAATCAGTCTGAGAACTGATGAAATGCAAGATACGGCCAGATCATTTTCGTCAATGGCCAAAGAGGTGCTAAAATACACTGAGAATGAAAAAAGGGGCTCCTGAGATTGGATGTGACTTGATTTACTTACATTGAACACTTGCTGTTTTAAGTTCATTGGTATTTGTTGGTCTTATACAGCCGGCTAAGTAGCTATGGCGCATGATTTCTTTTCGGTTCTTTGGAAAAATGCAATATACGTACAAAGCACTCTGGCATACATTTTTGCCAGTGCTACCATATTGAGTTTGTTATTGGTTTGATGTAAATGAGAGTATATCAACTTTTTTTTTTTAATAATACGAAATTTGTTATGGTGTATCTTACTTTCAAGATGCTGTATTGCTTGCGAATTTTAGTGCAAGGTAGAAATTAGAGCATATAAATTACTATAATGAGTTACTGACATCTACTAACCAAGAATCAAGAAGCCCGGAGAGAGTAGGACAAACTATCAAGCTCAAGTTCAGATATTGATGTTTCATTAGTTGATGATATTATGCTGAACATGAAGATCAAATTTTAACAAAATATGTCTGCCATAGTATTGATGAAAATCTCCGTATTTGTGCATTAACAAAACCAAGCTACGTCTGATGATTTATAGAGTATTTAGCGATCTTGAAACAAGTTAACAAGGCTGGAGAGAACTTGCTCTTTCATATTATCCCTGTTGCTGTGGTTCAGAGTATAAATGGTTGCTCCTGGGTGATTTTTCAACCTAGCAACTGGAGAAATAAGACACCACCATGATTAGGTGGGATGTAAATCAGCTGCGAATTTGAGGTGAAATGGCAAAACAGAAAATCTGTTTCACTAGTACTTGAAAAATTATGGTTCACTTGGTGAATAGCCCTGCCACACTTCAAAGTAGACTGGAGGCACCATCCGATACATCAGAATAGAAGCGTAAAAAAAAAGAGAATGGAGAAGTGAAAGAAAAAATTGCATGTAGCTCTAAGAACTTTGGATTCAAGTGTGCAGCAGTGCAGACTCCCACAAATTCTACCCAATTTGGATTTTAGAAGACAGTTATCTTGTCTAAAAGGCTCCTGTATTTCCTTATCATATTCATGAACAATGATACCACTTTGCCTTATTTAAGCCCAATCGAGTTCTTTTGCTTGAAAAGTAGGCTAATTGTACAAAGCCCTTGTTTTCCTACTTACAATTCATTTCATTCACTGCATTGCAGAAGTAGACATATAGCTTCCCTGACCCCTTATGCAAATGAAATGCCATTACTTTATAAGCAGCTCAGTAATAGTTCAGAATTAGATGCACGGTCATATACCTCCAGGAATATCTCGACCGGACTTTGGGACCGGGACAGTGGCCAAGAGTGGGACATCTGAACCCAAAACTCCAAGGACAGCAGGGAAGAATGATGAGCTGAACAGCTCCATTTTGCCAACTTCATCAATAACAAACAGATCGGTGTCTTCCTTAACCTGGTCAGTGGGACTGTTTAAAGTCAGCTCAAACTGCAAGATTGGCCTGTTTTGCACCAAAAAAGTTTGACTATCTTTACGCAAGAGGGTATGCCTGGCAGGTTGCAAGTAATAAACAATGGCTTTACTAACCTGCAACTCCGGCAATGCTAATGATTCAAATGACGAGATGTCTACTTTGTATCTTCCAACAGCTGGCCATTGACGAGACTGTGAGCTATAATAGAGACAAACTCTAATTTAGCTTCAATCCTAAACTATCAGTGAGATTACACAAATACATCATCTCACATTGAAGACTTAGGATCAGTAGTCATCTGATCTAGTTAGGGAAGTAAAGTAGTAGTCAAAAGTTCTACAAAGCTTTGATTGGTGTAATGTATAGGATAATAGGAACAACATATAAGAACTAATCCCACAAGCAGCTTTTGAATGGTTTCCTGACTCGAAAATTCAAAGACTATTGTCTCCATGTTCAAATGTTTTTTTGCAACAGATAATAACCTGAGTATACTGAAGAAATAAAAAGCAAATGAACATACAAAACATTTTATTTTTTTTGCAAAATCATCACCTGCATTTGCAACACCCTTAAGCAATCCTCAACATACACAAGCACGCATGTCAAACACCGAATAGGTAGAAAGTAGCGGGATAAAGTACCTAGATATTTTGGTGGATGCAAGAAGAGCTTTACGACCATCGAGAGTAACCACTTCAAACCCGACCCTTTCTGCCCCTTCTCTTATTTCACCTAATAAAAACAATGAACAGCTGAATTCAATCTTAACTAATACACACTACAATGCATAGCATAAATAACATAAATATCAATACATCCAAAATAAGTAACTTACTCCGTCCCAAAATAATTTAATTTTGTCAATTATTTCGAGGGTCAGACCTCAAATTAATGCTAAATCGCAACGTAAAGTAAAATTATAAAAGCTTGAAACCTACTGGTATAGAAACCCTGAACCTTTAGGCTCGGATTTGAATTCCTGAGAGCTTCCACTACTCTCACAATCAGCGTTGTTTTCCCAACTCCCTGCATCAAATATATACACAAAATTTCGATCAATCTTACGAACTAACATTGCAAAAAACTCGAAAAACAACCAATCAACATGTATAGATACACAGATACATACATACCGGAGAGCCAGTCACGAGAATACATTTTCCGGTAGCAGCTGCCATGGAGTTTAGTTTCTCAGTGTAGAGTGACTAGTGAGCTAATTCAGAAAAACGTGAACAAATACGACGCCGTTTATCACTAGGGGTAATTTTGTAATTTAAGCGAGACACGAAGAAATTTTATTTATTACTATTATAAATTGTATTTCAATTTTCAGAACAATTGGCATTGGGTTAGGGTTTCAATTTCTCTGCTTCGTCTTCGCTTCGTCAAGGGCTTTTTTTCTTCCCTTCTTTCTCTCTTTCGTTGCAGGTGATTTCAGAAGATTCATCCGACAGCCATGTACGGTCACAGAGGGTAAGCCGAAAGAACCTATTCTTCAAGTTTTTTAGGAATTATTTCTCCGGTTTATTTTCTCGTGATGATTGCTTTCAATATTTGTGTTGATTTTATCGATCTGTTAGCTTCTGAGATAGTAATTTATGTAGTTCGGAGGTGTAGATGCAGAATTTGTATGTCTGCAATTGAATTTTTCTGTTCTTTTGCTATTGCAATGTGGTAAGCCTGTGATTGAAATTAGGTTTTAGGCATTTCCTTATGTTGTGAGATATAGGATTCTCTATTTAAACACAGAGTAAGATTTAGTAATTAGATTTCATTGTCGCTCGGTAATTGTTTGTTATTTTGATTTCATCTTCCTAATTTACCTGGTTACAGTTTTGGTTATAGTTTAGGAGCTTAAATTTAGAATGGAATTCTTTTGATTGACAAATAAGGGCATTGAAATTAGGAATATCACGAAAGTAATAACTAAGATAAGGGAAGTCGAATACTTTTTGATGCAGTTCCAATGTGCTTGTTTGTCATTTCTTAATGTATGCTTGACATTGAATATGTGTGCATTTATTTGGAATTGGGTAAATATGGTTAAAGTTATGATTAAACTAATTGATTAGAAAAAAGTAAATTAGTAGACGAAATGGGTTGGGATTGGCTTTATTAACGAGGTTGAGTGGGGGATTCTTTCCTTCCTTGGGTATGAATAATGAAGGGCAATGTATGGGAGCGGGGGGGTTTCGAACGGGTACGAGATCGGCTCAAAGAGACCAAGAATGATGGAATCCAATCCCTACTTCGCAGTGAGCAGCAGTTCAGGCAGTCATCTCAGTTACAGCGCCAGATATCAGCCTTCTGCCTTCCCGGTTGTGCGCTTAAGGGGTCTTCCCTTTAACTGTGCTGATGTTGACATTTTCAAGTTCTTTGCTGGGCTAGACATTGTGGATGTCTTTTTGGTGAACAAAGATGGCCGGTTTTCTGGAGAAGCCTTTGTTGTTTTTGCTGCGCATATGCAAGCGGAACTCTCTCTTGAGAGAGACAGGTATTTGCCCTCAGATATATTTCCTTTGTGGTTTTTTATTCGCTATATTTCTTTTCTTACGTCATCGATAAAATGTCACACTTTTCACATGCATAGCGTCATTTCATAAAAAGTAACCCTAGAATATTGTCTAATTGAAAATCTGCATATTCCACATTAATTTTTGTCGTACTTACATAAATTATCATTCCAATCTTGCATTTAGTCGCCTCTGGGGATAATTGTAGTTTTCATAAATTTGGCGTTTCTTTGGAAAACTGAGGGATTGAGGGGGCCTCTCCCTGAAATACTTCCATAATCATCGTATATAGTTTTCCTTTTCGTCACTTGTATCTAAATTCTTAACTACATGCTAATAACTTGGCATCCATTTCTTGTTGCATAGGCAAATGATGGGAAGAAGATACGTGGAAGTATTTAGGTGTAAGAAGCAGGAGTATTACAATGCCATAGCTGCTGAGGTGAGTGAAGGAGCTTATGGTAATGTTGAATACCGTGGGGCCTCACCTCCAGGTCGACGCAGGAGGGCATCTCCTGATAAAGAGAACATGGAGTACACAGAAGTCTTGAAGATGCGTGGCCTCCCTTACTCTGTCAAAAAATCAGAAATCATGAGGTTTTTTGGAGACTATGATGTTTCTGAAGACAAGATTACCATTGGCTGCCGTTCTGATGGGAAAGCAACCGGAGAGGCCTATGTAGAGTTTGCTTCAGTTGAAGAGGCTAAGAAGGCCATGTGTAAGGACAAGATGTTGATTGGTTCCCGGTATGTGGAGCTCTTTCCTTCAACAGAGGACGAAGCCAGGCGAGCTGCATCTAAATCTCGGTAGTAGGATTTATCTGTACCATTTGTTGGAACTGTAACTGGTGGTCAGTTTGTTTTCTGTTTTTCATCTGAACTATTACTCTGGTTTTATTAGCCTTATTTTGTACTATACGTTTAAACCTGAATTTGGTTTCTTCGGATGGAATAGCGTTGAATGTTTGAACCATAAATATGACTTTATCAGTTTATTGTCTGCTGTTTGTTGGTGCTGAAATCACTTTATAGCACTAAACTGAACCATCAACTTGAGCTTGCTGTTCTTTTTGTTGCTATAAATTTACGCTGCGATTATCTGACAAGGTTTCTGGAAAAGTAGACTGCAGAACAGATGCTGCGTAGGAGTGCAGAGTGTTAAAGTCTTATCCTTGCTCTTTGTAATGCAACACGTATAGTATACCATAGGTGATGGGGTTGATAATTTCGGATACTAAACTTGTTATAAAGAGTAGATATAGATGGGGTTAATAATAAGGGCCTAATAACGGATACTAGATATAAAAAGTAGATACTGTATATATATACTAGATATAAAAAGTAGATATATATGAGTTAATAACGGTCTACAATTAATTTAAAAAGTACTCGTACAGTCGTACTTCATAGTAGATATAAATAAAGGTAATAATAAAGCACTTCTACAGTATATACTAGTAGTCGAGGCATCTCTGAGAACGAATAAAATCTCGATTTCAGGATCCAATTTTCAATGAATCAAAAAGTATTTCATGACATTTCATAATATTTGAAAATAAAAACAACTTCTCTTTCCAATTCTCTTTCTAATTTTAAAATTTTAAAATTTAAAGAATGCAGTGATTGGTTGGTGAGGTTTAGGTGCAATTCAAATATTTTACACTTTTAATAAAACCCACGTCTCATTGGTTGTGCTCTGGGATAGGGCCAATCTACTCCAGGCGGTCCATCTCGAGAACCACGGTTATCGAGAAAACTATTATTACATCCGTTTAGTTTTGATGTATATTGCAAGTTCAAAGTCCATTTAAAATACACATGGTAACCACACTACCGATAGGCGTTAATTCGCAAACTTTTAGTTACTCGTCCCACTATAATTTATCTATTTTGACTTTTTTTTACGTCAACAGTTTTCTACTTTGGATCTTAATTACTCTTAAACTATAATGATAACGTATTTGACGAAATCATATTATGAAAATATAAACATAAATTTTCATAATTTATTTTTAGTAAATATTTTATCATTATACTTTAAGAATAATAGGGAGTCAAAGTTGAAATATATTGACCGAAAAAAGTCCAACTGGGCAATTTATACCCGGACATTAAACAATTCCACATACATTCTAATTTCTATGATCAGCACCGCTTTGAATCGTGAGTGCGATTTAAACCGTCAATCGCACCTGTAAAAGGTATTTAAAAGTTCATTTACAAATTAGCTGAAAATCTGTAAACCACAGTCTACAGTCAAACCAAGGTTTTACCCAAACCTCCACTCAATCAGTTCATCACCAATGGACGAATCGGCGTCGTATCCACCGATCGAGCCATCAAACTTCGACCTAATTGTGATCGGCACCGGCCTACCGGAATCCATAATCTCCGCCGCTGCCTCCTTAGCCGGAAAATCCGTCCTACACCTCGACCCTAACCCCTTCTACGGCAACCACTACACTTCCCTCCCCTTATCCGACTTCATCTCCTTCCTCCAATCCCAATCTCACCCTCAAACCCCTCAAATTGATGCCCCTTCTACCCCTCTCCTCACTCGCCCCATCTACTCCGACCTAGAAATCAACTCATACTCGTCCGATCCGATAGACAACTCCAGGAAGTTCAACATTGACTTATCCGGCCCGAGGATCTTATTCTGCTCCGATTCGATGATCGATTTGATCCTCAGGACGGGGATTAATCAGTACATGGAGTTTAAGAGTGTGGAATCGAGCTTTGTTGCGGATGCGGAGGGGAGTTTGAGGAACGTGCCGGATTCGCGGAAGGCGATATTCAGTGACAGGAGTTTGAACTTTGTGGAGAAGAACCAGTTGATGAAGGTTTTCAAGCGTGTGCAGGGGCATTTTGCGGTGGAAGGGAGTGGTGAGGAGGATAGGATTTCGGAGGAGGATTTGGAGAGTCCGTTTGTTGAGTTTTTGAACAAATGCGGTTTGTCGACGAAGCTGAAATCGTATAGATCGAATTTTATCTATCTGTTTCTCTGTTAGTGAGAGCTCTGTTTTCGTTTACTGTTTATGGTTTAATAAATAGATTAGTTAGTATCTAGCTCTGTTTAGTCAGTTTCTAGTAATTCTCCTGCATTTTGCTTTGTTGGATTTACGTTTAGACTGTTAGAGGTGAAGGATCGTTGAGCGAGAGAACGTAAGTTTGAGTTGGCTTGGTACATTACACTGCTTGGATTGGTTAAGTATTTTGAATTGAAGATAATCATTTAGTTAGCTCCAGTTACTGAGAATATCAAAGTAGTAGGATGCAGTATGTGTTTTTCCTCTTAAGAGTCTTGTTTGATCTTTCTGAGTCATCTCTTGAATAATCCTTGGAGAATTATCCTTGTTTATGATTTAAGAAAGGGATTAGTATCTAGTAGTTCTCCTGCATTTTGATTTGTTGGATTTATCGTTAGAATGGTAGAGAAGATGGGCCGTTTAGGGAGAGAACGTAATGTTTGAGTTTGCTTGGTACATATACACTGCTTGGATTGGTTAAGTATTTAGAATTTATATAATCATTAGTTAGCTTCGGCTACTCAGACTATCAAAATAATAGGATGCAGTATGCGTTTTTGCTCTTAAGAGTCTCATTTGATCCTTCTGAGTCATCTTTCGAATTATCCTTGGAGAATTATTCAGACGGATCAAAACTTTATTAATTAGTTTATATGAACAATTACACCAATAACTATTATAATCTTGTATTCTTTAGATGCATGCTTGTTAGCTCCATGCGTGTTGTGTAGGTGCACAAAACTAATCTGCATTATTTTGTTTGCCTCCAGGATTATTTTGCATGCTATAGTGTTGGCGGATTATGATCAGGAGAATTTGGAAGTCTGTAAAGATGTTATTAGTACTAAAAGTGGGATGGATCGCCTAGCACTCTATCACTCATCCATTGCCAGGTCAGTAAAAGCATTTTCATTACATCTTTTTCGCACTTTGTGGTTTTACACTGTGACCTTCCTGGGACTGTTAGATTGTTTTATTGGAATGAGAAGCTGTTTCACATTGAAGTTCAAATTTAAACCACAATCTAATAATCTCTTCCGCAGGATGCTTGTAAAAAATGTTTATCTTTTAAGATACATCATTGACTAACATGAAACAAGTTTCTAATGCTTTTATGCTCATCGCTCACCAAAATAAGGTACTTATTACCAAGATAGTAGTCTCAGTAACTTAAATTACATATCTGGATGTTCATTTGGCCATTGCAAATCAAAGATCAATGGCTCTCGGAGACTCTGTTTTAGTTACATTTGTACGAGTTTCTAAGAATTGCCATTAGTCCACACTGACAATCTTAGTTGGCCAAAGAATCTATAGTTCAATTTGTTGGAATCCACTTCTGAGTTTTGAAATGACATCTACTGCACATTTTGCAAACCTTTAAATTCTCGTTGTTGCAGATTCTTATATTTTTTGTGCTGTTTGGTTGAGGGTTTCTCAAATTGCGTATCTTGCATTCCATTATATATTCTTTATGAATTCTGATTATGTTGGCTTCATGCCTTGATCTATAACTTCTCGGTCTCGGATTTTAATTATTAAATTTTTAAGTTAATCCACAAGTGGAAACATATATGTGGGGAAAAAGACACAAAATCTTCATTTTAGTTTTACGAAGTCAACGTGCTAGTTTCTTTGAAAAATGAAGTATATATAACCAGAATAGCTGAAAGTAGCAGGCATAACACGAAAGTTTTTCTGCTGAACCTCTTCAGGTTTCCCAATGCAAGTGGTGCTATGATATATCCTATCTATGGTCAGGGGGAACTTCCACAAGCTTTTTGTCGCCGTGCTGCTGTCAAGGGATGTACTCATGTATGTGCTTTTTTTTTTCTCTCTTTAAAAAGAAATGTGTGTTTTTGACAGTCAACTTGTTTGTGTAATTTGATTCGTGATGAATACTGTAGTTGTCCTCCTTAGTGGTGGTTTTTCCTTGTTTTCCTTTTGGATGGATAGGGTGAAAAGTGGTGGTTTAGTGGTGCTGTATCCCACTGTTGATAACTTCTGATTTCGCAGAACAGTGTCACAATTAAATCCGAGTACCCTATTTCTTTTCTAGATCCATTTTTTTCCTAAATTATGCCGACCATGTATCACAAGTCACAACTCAAAATGTTCCCATGTTTCCACTTTCCACAAGTTCAGAATGGTTATGCTCAGTAATTGTGCATTTGTGCTGACTTAACTTTTTTTTTTTTGTTAAAAATCACCTTTTCTCTAAATCGATCGTCTGTCAGCTAACTGATATAAGGCGTTATACTATTTTTCTTCTCAACTCTCATTCTCATGCTTAGCTTCATTTATTAACTTTCTTATACAGGTTCTTCGGATGCCCATAGTTGCAGTTCTCATGGATGAGGTTAGAAATGGTTGTTGTGACTTAATCCTTCTAAAACAGAATTGTTTCTAGAAAGTCCATGAAATCGAACCATCATTGATGTTCACATGTCTGTTTGATGAGTTGGTTCTGTGGCATATCTTTGTCAGCTATCATTTCTCGCGCATATCAGATACTTTTATCTGATCATATGTGTCCTTTATACTATTTCTCATATACTTTTTTTCCCTTCAAGCAGGATGGTGGGACTTATAAGGGTGTGAAGTTAGCTTCTGGTCAGGAGTTATTTAGCACTCAGCTGCTTCTTGCCCCCTGTTTTGAGATTGCAATACGAACCGCTCCTTCTGCACAGGTTGAAAATAATGCTAATGGGCTGAGAGTCGGCAAGGGAAAAGTTGCTCGGGGAGTATGCATAATAAATAACTCTGTAAAACCAGATACTGCCAATTGTCTGGTGTTTTTACCTCCTAAATGTAAGTTTAATTAGCCTAGTTGTTTATTTGGAAGTCCTTACATGTGAATTACAATCATTTATATCACGGTGCTTTGTATGCAGCTTTGTACCCGGAACAGATAACTGCTATCCGTGTACTCCAGCTGAGTAGCAATCTAGCTGTCAGCGCTCCTGGAATGTAAGTATATAGCACCTTTGTCTTGATATAAGTTTTGAACTATTAGTATCCTATCCTTCCATTAGTAGTTCATCTCTCATGGGATCTTTCTCTGCTGGATCCAGTGTTAAAAAAATTAATATAAAAAGCCCTAGAGTTTGTGTCAGTAATGGAAATTTCAAATTCAATCACTACATGCAGCAATTAACACAGGCCATGCCTTAAAAGAGCCATTTGAATTCTTGGCTGTTTCAGAGTTCCTTTGTTTTGCTGACAGTGCAAATAGTTGGATTATCTTAACATATGAAATAAGGCCTACATGTCGAGTTCAATATCTAATTTGGTGCAATCTTACATTGTCCAAATTGTTGTTCAGGTTTGTGGTTTATCTCTCAGCAATGTGTGATAACGCGGATGAGGGGAAGAAAATACTAAATGCTGCCATGAAGGCACTGTTTACTATGCCTACGCCCAATAACTCTGAGGACAACGAGATTGATCATCCATCCCTTCACACAGACAGAAAACCCAGTCTGCTTTGGAGCGCTTCGTATATTCAAGAACTGACTCTGGTTTGCTTCTACTTTTGCAGATTTTCTCTTGAAAGTATATTCATTCCGTTCTGTTACTTCATTTTTTAATATTGTTTCAACTGTTTTACCAGTTAATTTTGATATCATTTTAATATTCCTTCCACCTCTTTCATCCAGATTCCCAGAATGTACTCTCTGGCCTCTGCCACACAGTAGAGATGACCGCTTTTTTTTCTTAGCAAAAACATATTTAAATACAACGTGGATGTAGTGCATTTGGTTTGGGATAAAAAATAAGTTGTGCCTTTGTTACAATAAATAGGGCAGATAAACCATAGAAGCAGTTTGCCTTCATGAAATGGACAAATCGTTGTATTCTTAGTACTCCAGGGATCCCCAGAAGTTTGGGGTAGTGTTAGTGAATGTATTTATATAGCTTGATGCTTTTTAAAAAAAAAAATCTGTGATTGATTTCAGTTTTCATCTGTCAGTTTCAGGATGCTTTTGATTCCGTCAGATACACGCCACTTCCTGATGAACATCTACACTACAATGATCTCCTAAATACAACCGAAAAGGTACTTGACTTTTTAACTGCAATATGGCTCTTGATTCTTCTCAGGGACATATGCCATGCCCGGTGTGCCCCCGAAACGGCACCTAGGTTCTATTAATAAGCCTTGTTGTTTCATTATCAATGACTGAATGTGACATTTTGCCTGGCAGCTATTTCAAGAAATATACCCTGGTGAGGAATTCTTTCCGTTAACTAGCTCCTCTGATGAGAATCCAGATCATGGCAGTACTGAGCAGGACTCTGATATCTAAATAGTCCCCCTGAAGCTGTGCTGCAATTTTAACAGACCAATGGCTAAGTTCTGACTTCTGAGTAGGTACAACATTGTATTGATGCATGTTGAGAAAGTGCGCTTCAGCCGTTGGGGCGTGAAACTGTCAATTATACTAATTCCATGACATGTAATGTCGGGGAACATCAAGATTCAAGAGGACATAAGTCAAGATTTGGTTGCTTCAGCTTACTGCCATCCTCTTCTGTTCTCACCTGTACAGTAGAAACCGTGCACTTGATTCAAGTGACTTGACGCTGAGCAGCTGCATTCGAGGGCTGTGCTGATATGTTCATGTTTACTCGGTCGCATATACACAATAGGCTGCCTCTGCTCTCTGTTGTAAACTCAAGTAGTCTATTTAGTCTGTATTTGTGAATCATGGACAAGTTAGTACAGCAAAACGTTCACATGTGCCTTCTTTCTCTATTTGAAATTTAATGTAATTAGGCGTTCGACTAGCATGCTGCAGAACTTTGTAGAGAGATGTAATCAGTAATCACAGCATACACTACAAGACCGATTTGTTTTGAGGAATTAACTATTTTTGCCTTTCATCAGTACACTTGACAAGGGTTCGGGTTAAATGAACAACCCAACATGAACCATGTTATCTTGCTTAGGGACAGCACTTCCAGACGTTCGGGTGTGGCTAGCCTGTGGTCTGGTTTGGTTTCTTGTACAAGGGCTAAGCCCTTCTCAGTCTTGCCCCGTTTTGGGACTAAAGTAGGTTACTTGTGGCCTTTAGGCTTGTTCATTTAACTTGAATCTGAAAATTAAGTCAAGAAAATTGATACAGATGAATGTGAGCAGAAAATTGGAGGGAAAATTTAGGTCCTATTCACATTAGTACATGACAGTTCTCAAGTATAGCTGTATAGGTTCATTTCCCTCGTTTACAAAACAGAGCCGTTAATGGTTCCCAAAAGTTGAAAGCAAATTCCAAAGGTAGGTGTGTCTGCACCACATTTCAAAGGTGGCACTCGCTTACAAACCTAGTCGGGGTTATTCAATACATCATTACAGTCTGTCCTCTATAACCTTTTCCCCATTTGCTTTTGGATATAAATTCTATGATCCCTCCTCCCCATCCATGAAAAGTTCAACTCGCATGCCCAGTTGCCCACTAACCTTACTAAAGGGTCATAAATCATTCCTTAATGTGTTAGCCTAATCTGAATTAATTAGTATTCAGGTTTCAAAGTCATCACCGTCCTTAGATTAAATAGTCTCCCTAAATCATTCTTGTCTTCATAATAAACTTTTAACTTTTGTTATGGCATGAGCGTATGAGCTTTTTTTTTTTTTTTAACCTTTACCACATTATAACGCCAAACACACGTTTAAATTAACCTTATAAATCTGAATACGTCTAAACCACTTATGACTCCGTCGAGATTCGAACCTCTGACCTCTCATGTGCTACTTCAACACCATTACCGGTTAGACAGTTACCAACCGACAATCTTATGACTCCGTATGCATATTGAGTGGAGTTGAAAGTAGTATGCATGACATTATGAGATAAATAATAATAATAATAATAATAATAATAATAATAATAATAATAATAATAATAATAATAATAATAGTGGCGAAGTTATCTTATGCTTTGAGGACCTGCCCTCCTTTGGCGTGTGGTGATGCTCTCGTCCAGTTTGATCAGGCCTTGCGTACTTCCTTGGAGATGATCGTTACAGGTTCGGGGCCTGGTTTCGGGGACTGGCAGTGGCGGCTTTCCACTCTTCCCATCAGACTTGGAGGTCTGGGGGTCCTGTGTGCGAAGGATGTCAGTCAGTTTGCTTTTCTTGCTTCTCGCTTGCAGTCTAGCTCCTTGCAGGATAGGATTCTGTTGAGGTCCGGGGTTACTTCTTCTGGTCCTACCTTTCAGTCTGCTCTTGACACTTTCACGACTTTTTGTGGTGTTGATGTTCTCTCTGTTACCTCTAGCTCTCCTGCCCCCCAGTTTATGCAGTCTTTGGCAAAGAGCTATTTCGGTGTCATTGATGCACATCTGCCGTCACGGTATGGGTTGAGTCATCGGCAGAAGGCTCTCCTTAGTTGTGTTCGTGCTCCTCATGCGCAGGATTACTTATTCACCATTCCTATTGATGGGTTGGGACAGCGGATGAACCCTCGTCAGTTCCGTGCTGTGTTGTGTTATCGCCTTACAGTCCCTTTGTTCCCTGATGGTTCCTCTTGCTCGAGTTGTCATGTGCGACGGATGGACCAGTGGGGTGACCACGCTGTTCATTGTTCTAGCGAGGTGGGGGTGAAGTTTCGACACAACCTAGTGCGTGATACCCTGGCTGACATCTGCTCTAAGGTTGGTGTGGCGGTGCGCACAGAGGCCCCCATGGGGTTCCTCTCGGATGCTGGACGGGACCTACGCCCGGCAGACCTGTTATTATACAATTGGTCCCAAGGTCGAGACGCTTGCTTGGATGTTACGGGTGTCTCTCCTTTTGCTGGTGGGGGTTTGGATTCTTGGGTTCCTGGAGCTGCTTTGCAGTCGGCCGTTCAGAAGAAGAAGAGCAAGTATTCTTCTCAGTGTGCAGAGCACGGCTACTCCTTCATCCCGTTTGCCTTCTCCACTTTTGGGGAGCTCCATGAGGAGGCCTTGTCTACTTTTTCGCGTCTTAAGCGCTTGTGCGTTAGCCATTCCAATGATGTTAGGAGTGGGGGTTTACTTTTTTCTAGACTTAGCTTTTGTATTCAGAAAGGGGTGGGAGCACAGCTTGTCTCCCGACTCCCTTCCAATTTTGCGTGATTAATAAAAGTCTAGTTTATAATAAAAAAAAAAAAAAAAAAATAATAATAATAATAATAATAATAATAATAATAATAATAATAATAAATAATAAAATCAAATTATTATTTATCATTCATTCTCTTACTCTCAACCAAATCTTGACTCTTTCAAGACTCAATTTCAACAAATAAGGAATTTTATTCGAATGGAAATATTCAATGAAGTTTTGTGGACGGAGGTACCGAGTATATGTTGTCCTAGCTGTGATGAAAGTGACAAACATATTGATTAAAAATCAACAGTAAGATAAATTAGTGCATTAAAACCTGAATTAGCCTTTACGTTAAATTGTAGTATATATGTACTCCTTCTCCACGAATAATATACCATTTGATTTTTTAGGTTGAAATTAACCACAAATTATTCCAAATTTATTCATGAAGAATATGTTGTATAAATTTTTAATAAAATTACTTCATGAAAATAGCATGAACTATAATTTCAACATATAATCTGATTTTAAAAAGTTGAAAAACTCAATTTTAATTAACTTTAAGAGTGTATGCATATAGTTTAAGTCGATTAGGAAAAGTTGTGACAGAAGGAAGGAGGAGGTATATGCATGCATGTGCATGACGTCCCGTGCTGTTGTAATTAACGGACTTGTTCCAAAGAAATATAAATGCTCGTTTGTGTCGGATGAATGAATCAACATTTCGCTTTCACGAGAGGCCTCATTGGGTACGTTTGGGAGACATTAATGGAGAAGAATCAATAGCAATAGATTCACAAGAATCAAGATTTTAAAGTTACTTAGTTCGGAATATATATCGATCATAGATCTCATGCATTATTAAAATAAAAAAGATTTGCAAAGATTTTCTTATATTTATTTATTTTATTATTTACATGGATTTTTGGAGGAATGAAAGTCAATGGCCTGTGGATTTTGACCGCAAACAGTCATTCACACCGAAGGGCATCACTGCTTGCCATTTGCGAATGCATGGATGGAAGATTATTTCATAAACTTGTGTTACTTCCTCGGAAGATTTAAATTAAATTTGATTTGGTGTTGTTAACTTTTTCGATATTTGATTTGACCTTAAATACTCCCTCTTATTTTTTTTAGTTGTCATTTTAGAAATTTCACACACATTACGGAGGATCTATTACTAGCTTTGTAGTTATAAAAATTATTCACAAAAGCCTATTAATATTAATATAATATTGTATTGATAGTATTGAATATAGGGACAAAAGAGAGTTAAGTCTATTAGTATCAATCATTATACCTAAAATGACAACTATTTGTGTCATAGCAACATTTCTAAAGTGACAAATTAATAAGATAGGAGGAAGTAGTTTATTGTGAAAAAATAATTTTAAAATTGTGAAAGTATACTTCTTATACATTTACAACATAAATTTTAAAATTATTTTTTCATAATGAATTATGATTGGAATTATAAGGGTGACTGAGTGGTAAGGGTGATGTAGTAGCAAGGAGAGGTCGGGGGTTCAAACCTCAACAGAGTCATAAGGTAGTTTAGGATATTTAGGCTCTGTTCTCTTCGTCTGAAAAATAATTATTTTAAATTCAGTTCAGATGCATTAAGTTTAGTTCAGATTTGTTTAATAGTATTTTAAACTACAAATAAGTTCAATTCAGCTTTATTCAGTTTAGTTCAGATGCATTAAGTTTTGTTCAGTTCAGATTTGCTTAATAGAATTTTATACTACAAATAAGTTCAGTTCAACTTTATTCAGTTCAAATCAGTTTCATTCAGTTCAGTTCATTTCAATTCAATTGAATTAAGTTCAATTCAAACGAATAGAACAAAGCCTTAGAGTTATAAGGTGGTAAGGATTAGTGTAGAAGTAGGAGTAGAGTAGGTTACATTCGCCGTTTAAAAAAAATATAATGAATTATGATTAATTTGAGATCAAACCGAACATAAATTAAGTCAACAAATCAAATGTGATTTTTTTTTTTTTTTTTTTAAAGTTTTTGGGGGGAGTAAGTTACGAAATGTGTAGAGTGTTGGAATTTAAATTATTATTTAAAGTCATGAAACTGAGTATTATATTTATATTTTCCCTAATAACCATTATATTTGTCAATCTATTTTATTTTTAGAGCAATAATTCCTAGAAAAATATGGATTATTGCTCTCATCACCTAATTATCTCATTCTATGCTATCAAAACCAAACTTTAAAAACCACTATTATAAGACCCAAATATATTGCTCTCAACTCAAATTTTAAATTTTATTTGACATATTTAACCCTCGATTTGTACCATTATATGGTACCAGTCATCCACTATTGGCACCAATAATTTTGTTTGTCACCAATAGCTGGTACAATTATATCATTCACTTCTGTTCAGCGTCAATAAGGTCACCTATGGTCACTCATGTTTGGTACCACCTGTTGGTATTAACATTTCACTAACAATACTACTAAGGATCAATATAAGGGTATAGTATAGATTGTACCATATATATTTTATAAATGAGGTTGAAAGCTATTTTGTCCAATAATTTGCACTTAACATAATTTCACCCAAATTTTTTATATATCATATAAACGACATTCAAAATCCTTGTTCATCTTCTTTTCAAGCTTCTTTCTTTAAATATTAATACTTCTTTCATATCTACTAGTAAGGTTCTCATTTCATTGACTTTCTCCAAATTTGATTTGCCTCATATTATTTTCAAATCGTGAAAAATTATATTATGAAAACATAATGATTAAACTTTCATAATGTAACTTCATTAATTATTTGTTCGCGTGCGGTAATGTAATTTTTGAGCATGCGTTTGAAATGGTTTTTTAAGAATTTATAATTTATATAATGTGTTTCGGCGCTTGGTTTAGTGGTATATAAGATTTATAATAAATTTTTTATGGGATAAATTTATTAAAAAAGAAAACATAAAAAAATGTAATGATGGGAAGAAAAAAATACATTAACAATTTAAAGAAAAATCTGTTTTTGATTTCGAAAAAAATAAAAAGAAAATCTGTTTTATTTTAACAGCTGTTTTCAGGGGATCTAACCATGGATCATAAACAAAGCAACTTAAAAAAAAAGCAAAAAAAACATGGATCATAAACGAAGCAACTTCAAGAATGACCAGTTTCCAAAAAAAACAAAAAAAAAATAATTCAAGAATGATCATGGAATATCACCATTACCGTGCATGCAATGCAATGCTTATAAATAAACAAACTTAATGCTCGATGTCCCACGGAACCAGAAGTTGACTTTATAATATATTCCCTTCATTTTTAGAGAATTGTTTACGTTTATTCTTAAAATAATTCTTTTTCCATAAAAAATCTCTGATTTATTTGATTTTTAAGGATCACTAATGGCCCTTAACAAAACAACTTCCATATGCATATAATTATTAATCCAAACTCAATTACATTATAATCAATTTGAATTGACCATCATTTAAGAAACCTTCCAACCAAACATGACTTAAAAAACTAAATATCTTTAATAAAAAAATTAATTTAAAATTTTTATTTTCAAAAATATAATTATATAAATTATTAAATTCATCTTCTTCTTCTCTAGAGCTCAGGTACCAGAGCATCGGAGCAAGCTCTAGATCAGAGCAAACGCTTCGGTCTAGAGCTTGCTCCGAACTGGAGCAAGCTCCAAAATGGATCTGGAGCTTGCTCCAGTCACCGGAGCAAGCTCAATTCGTCGGAGCTCGATCTGCTCCAGTCATCGGAGCAAGCTCCAACCGTCGGAGCTTGCTCCAATCACCGGAGCAACCTCCGGACACCGGAGCTTGCTCTAGTCACTGGAGCAAGCTCCAGTCGTCTTCAGTTGCCGGAGCAACCTCCGGTACCGGAGAAGAAGAATTGAAAAGGAAAAAGAGAAAAGGTAAAAGAAAAAGATAAAAGGAAAGAAGAAAAAGATAAAAGGAAAAAATAAAAAAATTTCTCTTTTTTATTTTAAACAATAAGGTATGTTTTGAGTCATCAAAATCAAATTTTGGAACAATGCATTTGTGTTGACTTAGACTAAAATGTAATTGTGTGCATAAGGTGATTATTTTTATTATTAGGGCCACTAACAGGGTATTAAAAATCAATGAATCTAAAAAACTTAAAGATGTTTGTGCTATTTGGTTTAATGGTAAGTTACACAAATACAAAAAGGAAAATGTGAAAAATTTATTGAAATAAAGAGACGAAAATGAGAATACTCAAACAATATTATCAAATAAAGCAAACCAAATTCGTCCATATCATTTGAAGACTTTTAAGCTCTAACAAACCAAGCCTAGTAGCTCCGAAACTTACCCCATATATTCAAACCAGCGAGAAGCATTTGCGGGCGACGATGATGCATGTTGTGAACTTGCATTAGTTGACTTTTAAGTCTCATCCTCAGTCCCACTAAGATTCCTCCACGTGTATGCCTATGTTCTTTCGATCCAAAATACACTTTGGATTCGATAATTTCAGTTCCGATTTAGTTATACTATATTATCTTCGTCTGAAAATTGATTATTTTAAATTCATTTCAATTCAATTTGGATCAGTTCAAATGCATTAAGTTCAGTTATATTCAATTCAGATTTACTTAATAATATTTTATAATACAAATAAGTTCAGTTCAACTTCATTCAATTTGGTTCAGTTCAGTTAAATTCAGTTAAGTACTATTCAAACGAAGATAACAAGTCTTAGTTCTTTACCCCTTAAAAAAATAATAAATAAATTTTATTTAGAGTATTCCATTTTATATTAGCTCGATCAGTTCAGATTTTTTCAAACAGGATAGGAGGATAACAGAGCCAATGTCATGAAAATGCGAAATATCATATCATGGCGCGTAAAAAAATACTACTCCTACTACTAACAATCAAGAAAATAAACCAAGAAACAGCCCAGATACTTCCTAATAATGATAGATAGATAGAAAGACCTTTGCCTTTTTTTCTTCTTCATTTTTGTACCCCATATAAGAAAATTTTCAAGCCTTAAAATATTCTGATTGTTTAGTTAGATTCCATCATCATTTCTTGGTTTTTAGCTCATAGCAATAGTAGTTTCAAGGGCTTTCCTCTAATGGGAAATTGCTTTGGTTCTCAGCTAGCCACTGACCCTAACCCTAGCTCCACTAATCCCAGTAAATCCTCCACTCCAGGTACTTTCTGAGCTTTAATAGTTTGTTTCCTTTTATGGGTTGTTGGAATTTCACTAAATTCTTGAATCTTGGCTTGTAAAGGAATTATCTTGTTTGCTTTTATTTATGTTCAGTTTGTGTGCCTTATTCTTCCATTTATGGACCACATGTAGTGTTTTTTTTTCTTTTTTTTTTTTTTTGGGGGGGGGGGGTGTGTGATTCTTTGAGTTAAAGATTGGGTTATGGCTACATTAATGGGTAGTCGTATTAATTGGGGAGAGGGTTTGTGATGAATTCTATGGTTTGTTTCATTTAGGGACATCTCATAATTACAGTAGTAATGGTGGTGGAGGTATTTCTGCCACGGACAGCAGCGCTGGTCGAAGTCGATTCTCGGCTGCGCTAAGTGAGTATTCGTGTGTGAATGGGAGTGGGGAGATATTGCCCACGTCGAATTTGCAGATTTATAGCTTTGCGGATTTGAGGACTGCCACTAAGGGTTTCAAGTTGATATGGTGTTGGGTGTGGGAGGTTTTGGTACGGTGTTATAAGGGGTGGGTTGACGAAAAGAATCTCATGCCGTCTAAAGTTGGCACGGGGATGATGGTTGCCATCAAGAAGTTGAACCCAGAGAGCACGCAGGGGTTTGATGAGTGGCAGGTATTGTAACTTGAAATGGATTTGGTTTGTATTCCTTGATCAGTTTCGTTTTGTTGTAGTGTTGGAACTGATAACTCGAGAAAAAAAATGTTTAGTTATAAAACTGGATATGCTGAAATAGGACCATGTTTTCTCCACGTAGCTAGCTGCATTAGATGGATGTATAAGAACTCTGTAGGCTGTAGCAGATTCTTGTGCTCCTTCCTGGATGTTAACAGTTAACACATCCCTGGACCATGTAAACATGGGTGTTGCTTTACATTTTACGTTTCTGCTGTGGTGTCTGTTGTTTTGTTCTCTGGTTTTGCCCGTTTGGGCTATATGCTGATTAATGGAGCAATACAAGGTTAGGCTGTAGCAGTTATGTTGGTTTATTCTAATGAGATGTCTGTTTTGGTAGCTGTCACATGAATAGGATAAACTAGGTACTTTGCATTATTGGGCTTCAAGGCTATTCTAGTCATTAATTTTGGTTTAGCTTGAATGTTTGTTATTTGCGTAGTGTATGCAGAGAACAATCTTACGTTTAGGACTTGAAAATAAAATTTCTCTCTCTGTTAAGACTTGCATGCGGTTCTCCACATCTAATGCAAATACTATATGTCAAATAATATAGTGAGCCATAACATTTTTTTCTTGTTGTACTTTTCTGAACTTGGTTGTTTAAATGGAAAAAAAAGATGTGTTAGCTGATTTTTTGTGACTAGTACTTTCTTGCCGTTTTGCAGATCTCTCCGCAGTCTCTATATCAAGCTGTTACTTTGTTTTATCATTATAACTCCATCCGCTACACACCAATTTCCCAGATTCCATTTACATCTCTCCCATTACAAATGGCTCGTTTTCATTTTCGGTAAATTGTAAACCCATGTATACGTACTCAAACATATGGAGCCAGACACTATAAATCCACTTTATTCTCAATACTTTTACCTTATACCTTATATCCATGCCCAAAAGCAAATGGGACATTTGGTTTGGGTGGAGAGAGTACTTTTATTTTCATCGGGACCCTAGTGTAGCGTTTGTTGTGGACTATTTTGTATTTACCATTCCATGACACGTCTTTCTATCTTTATCTATTACTATAAATTTGTACCTCAGATGTTTTCAATTAGCCTAATATTCCTTATTTTGGAAATGCAGTCAGAGGTTACCTTTTTGGGAAGACTGTCGCATCCCAACCTTGTAAGGCTCTTGGGATATTGTTGGGAGGATAAAGAACTGTTACTCGTGTATGAATTTATGCAAAAGGGAGCTTGGAGAACCATCTGTTTAGACGTAAGAAATTGTAGAAACTATTTAAACGACTGGATCGAAACAGCTAGCTTATGCTGGAATCTTGTTTAAAAATTGAAATGCAGGAAGTGCCTCCATAGAACCGTTATCATGGGATATCCGACTCAAGGTAGCCATAGGAGCAGCAAAAGGGCTTACCTTTTTGCACACTTCGGAGAAGCAAATCATCTATAGAGACTTCAAAGCCTCTAATATTCTCCTCGATGGGTAAGATTCTCTTTGGCAGAGGATTTTCCTCTCTTTATACGTTCATCAATGTTAGGGACTAAGGAAGTACTGGTTGGCAACCAAGCTTATCACCTGTGCATTTGTTTAATCCCACCAGCATTCAAAATATTGGTACTAACCCACCCCTCATTGTCTCACAAGAATTTATGTCTGAGGGAATGATAATGGCTTCTAATGATGCAGCTAACCACATTGTTAATTCAACTTCAGAGGGCTATTTTGTGGGGATAGGGAGATAATTAACTTCTTAGTTGAAATGATATACGTGAGAAAGTAACTTAGCAGTGCCATTAAAGGATAATTTTACAAGCTTAACATGTTGGCTGGGTGCAGTGTTGTAGAGTTGTCGGTGACTAAACTAGAGCATGGATCTGGTCAATCTAAGTATATGTCATTCTTTGGTTTAAGGAAGAATTAGTTTAGGTGTCAATGGGATGACTTGTTGGGTGTATGAAAGATCTAACTTTTGGCCCGTTATGGTGATGGTCATCTACTTGTTTTGACCTGTTTGATATATGAAGTTCTAAATAATACTCAGTATATAACTATACATAGCAGAGAACTTTTTGTGTCCCTGGAGGTTTATTTATAACTCAGGAGACTATTTGCTTTTTTGCAGAGCTACAATGCTAAACTATCGGATTTTGGCTTAGCAAAGGTTGGACCTTCCGGGGGCGAATCTCATGTAACCACACGAGTTATGGGGACCTATGGTTATGCTGCGCCTGAATACATCGCAACAGGTCAGTGCTCACCCGATCTTGAAATTAAATTATGTTTTGAAGTTTCAGTTACCAACTTCCTACTATATTACTTCCCTTTACCAACTTCCTATTATATTTACAGGGCATCTATATGTAAAAAGTGATGTATATGGCTTTGGTGTCGTGTTACTCGAGATGATGACAGGCTTGAGAGCGCATGACATGTCCCGCCCCGCAGGGCAGACTAGTTTGGTTGATTGGATGAAGCCTCTTCTCAGCTCAAAACGCAAATTAAAAACCATCATGGATGCACGCATAGAAGGGCAGTATTCTGCAAAGGCAGCTTTACTGTCTGCTCAACTTACGCTTAAATGCTTGGAGCCAGAACCTAAAAAGCGGCCTTCGATGAAAGAAGTTGGAGAAGCTTTGAGCAGATTGCAGCTGTCGAAAAACCGAAAGAATCCAGGAGTAGATCTGCACATCCTTCTTCATCTCATCAGAATCGCCAATCCCCTCGCTATCCAAGATGATGCATGTTGTGGTGAGTCAAGACAACGATGGAGCTGATTTACCCTTTGTTTATGGTTTGAGTTAAAATTTTGATGATTTTTTCTTCTTAGCGTCCAATTATTAGGCAAAATGCTCAAATTTGTTCTTCTTCTGGGAAAATCTGTACTACTAATATTTGCATTACACAGAACTGTTGTAGTCTGTAGAAGGAAGAGACAGACCATCATGTAGATCAGTGTGTAAAGTAGGAATCATGGTGTATATTTCTTACTATTCTTTTGGTTAGGACATACATACCCTGCTGTCCAATGTATATGTACTCCTAGGTTTTATATCTTCTGTGTTGTTTCTTACCATAAACACAGATGTGGTTACTGTTTAAAAACTTGACTTATTAGGTTTGTATTATTGTATAATGAGTGTTGTGTTTGGTTTAGTATCAGGACCCATAATAAAATTGTGAACAAAATGTTGCACAAAAATGAAAACGTAACAATATAAAAAAAGACAAAAAAACAAAACATAAACAACCTAAAAATAAAATAAAATGATGAATAGGTAGAGTGTTGCTAACCAACAACATACTAGCATTTGTTTAATTCTGTTTATTTGTGGAAACGGAATCAAGTTGTTCCATAAAATATGTAACTCACACCTTCCAGTCAAGTTCCTCGGATGAAGAATGTCAACATAAATAAATGTCAACTATCTGTGTGTGCAGAGTGTAGGCTAGAGATGGCAAAGTCAAAGAGGTGAGAGTTGAAAGAGGAAAGTAAGGTAGTACTATGTTGTTTATTATGTGCATGGCAGTGTAACTTGAGGACTAGAAGAGGAAAGAAGAGACTCCGCGGAAGAAGGCGTAGATAAAGGAGGCGCTGAGAAACATTCCATAAGAAAGGTCAAATCCAAGGCGTCAGAAGCAGCTTTGCACGACTTACCAATGATCGTTACTTATTCCGATTTAAATAGTGGAATTCATAGATATTCTACGATAACTACATAACTTATGTTAATGGAATAATGCATGTAGGAGTCCTAAGTATCGGATATGATTGACCAGCTGAACAGATCTCTTTACTTCTCTTTAAGTAGGAACGATAGCAATCCACGGAACACCAAATTCATCTTTATTGTAAGTGTAGGTGTTTTACACTGTTGTTGATCAAGGTGTTGTTTAATTTGCTGGTTAACTCCTATGTCTGTCAACACTACACTTAGCCGTTTTTATTAGTGTTTTACCTTTACTTAACTACTAAATAGTTTCACAGTTGTGGATGTTTGATGTGTGCATAAAACAACTACCAGAAACGTGTCAACAGAATGAGGCGTGTTCAAGAAGGAATGAAGACTTATTAAAGAAGAAACTCAATAAGGAATAAGAATTCAAGAAGGAAATGAGTTCTAATTGAAGAAGGTGCTAATTCCTGTCCAGATTCAAATTCGAAGATCTTGCTAGAAGATGTCCTAGTTGTGTATAGTTCAGTAACAACACTATAAATAGTTAAATACACCAGCCTCGACATTGAAGAACTTACACCTCGAGAGCAGGAGTTTACAAACTGAGAATTATGTCTAGAGTCTTTATTGTTTAGTGTTTATTTTCGAGTCTTTATATTAGTTTATATTTCTAATTTTCTCTAACAACGTATTGAGATAGAATAGGTAGAGTGTGCTCTGCATCATCGACAAAGGTGACTAGTACTATTGTTTTAAACTAAGTTAGAATATAGAGTATATAACGTTGTACGAACGATTTCTTACTTAGTGGTTTTTCTATCTTGACTGGGCATCAAGTAAGTTTACAAAGCTGCTTGAAAATTTGTAAACACAGGTTCTTATTTACTTTTCGATGTGCTTCATATTTGATATATATCACTGTGTTTGTTGAACTAATCTTCAGGTTAATAGTCAGATTACTGCAGTGTACGTGTTATTCACACCTTCGCTAACTCTTGCTGACTGGCGTGTTCTTTATTCTAAAAGCAAGTTGTTATCCATCCTTAATTCTTTCATTATTTATAGATCATCAAATCATGTAAAGCATGGTGTATCTCAACTCAGAAAGGAATTATGCAGCTGTCACCGACAAATAAGAGCTTGAGCGACTTGCTCTTTGTCCGAGTACAGCGGCAAAGCCATTGCTTGCCCAAAGTGGGGGCAACTGTCCCCTTATTTATATATTTTCTAGACCCATTTATTGTTGTAAATTGTTTTAGACTACCCTGAGCGGGAGTAGTTTTCTTCTTTACAATTCAAAATTGTCATGGCGGTTATGGGACCTATAAAATGAGTTTTTCTAATTTTTTCAAAGATAAACTTTACTCCCTCCATTTCTAAAAGAATGGCGTTTAAGATAATACACATACTCCCCCTCCGTCCCCCAGAACAGTTGCACCATTTTGCCATTTTGGGCGTCCCGTTAGAGTTGCACCATTTCATTTCTTTGCCGTATTTGGACATGATTATAATAATTTTATATTACATCAACACATCTTGTGGCCGCAATCCTCCATAAAATAAAATCAACACCCACTAACAATATAACTCAATATTTAACTATTCTCCTTATTTATGTGTCCAAAAGCAAATGGTGCAACTGCTCTGGGACGGAGGGAGTATTAAGGAATGATTAGACTTGCTTATTTATTATAAAACTAGTGATAATACCAGGGATAAAATTACTAATGGCAGATCAATTTACCTTATATAAGCACTAAGCATTCCTAAAGTGCACAAATTACTATGACATTAGTAATTTCATGCTCTGGCTATATAACTAGGAAAGTACATGACATTGTAATATTCTATAATAAATAACCTTCAAATTGTTGAAAGAGAGAATTAACATTGAATTGTAATATTATATTATAAAAACTTTAAACGTCATTCTTTTAACACAATTAAAAAATGCTTAAATTTCATTTTTTATAAAAATGGAGGGATTAGTTCTTAAACATCCTTTGTCACCCAAACATTTTGGGAAACTAATCTTTGTAGTTTTTCACATTACCATTGTACCATTTTCATTCAAGCTTGTACGTACGCAACTGATAGTTCAATTCAAAGTACTACAAGTTCTAGCTTTCGTATAAATTGATCGTCTTTGTGCTCTTATGTATTTGATGAGTCTTGATATCTGCTTGTTTGGTTGTCTGTTGACTGAATTGTGTTCATCTCTTATAGATTGATGTTTTCGTTCCTAAAATATCTTACGTTACGTTGGCCAATCTTAGTCTGGTGAGAACCCCTTCGCCCCTGTTTCTAATTACCTAAATTCTAGTGATTGTGTCTCTGCACACTCAATTTTATGTCCAAGTGGATCCCACACCTGTGTTAGAGTTTAGAGGATGTTATGGTGATTATTCCTTATCATCTAATAAATGGTGGCCTACCATTAGACCCGGTAGAAGTCAACCGAATTCGAAATCCACTCTGAACCAATCGAACCCGCAATCCGAAGTTTCACTCGAAATATTTTGGTCAACTATCCGAACATTAACTCAAAATTCGATCCGAAATCACTTGAATCAAATTGATGATCTAAAATCACCCGAATGATTTGATCCAAAATGCATCCGATTTAAAATAAATATGACACGAACTCATCCGATCCGAATTTTTTCCGAATTAATTTTGTTAGGAAATATATAATTAATATCATCTATAATAAATATTTCTTCTCTAACTAACTACTAACTTATAGTTCAGGTTTGAAATTGAAATTTTATAATTTATAAATTTCCATTATATTACGTTGAAATATTTCAATTATTCAATTGAGATTGAATCCGAATTGATTCGATCTGAGCGAACCTGATTCAAAATGACAAGAAGTTCCATCCGAATAAATTTCTAATTCGATCAAGGTCCAAAATTCAAACATCATCCTGTGCGATCTCATTCCAAAATGATTTATAGAATTCTGCGCCGATATGATCCGAATTCAATCCGAACCGATCACTAGTATTATTTTTCTCTTTCAATTTCAATATAAGTAGTATACCATAGAGTGAATTGATTATGTGATTGTGTGACTGATGACTTGATCCTTTTCGTTTAAAAACTAAAAAGCTAGTCCACTACTGTACGTATTGTATAAATCCCTTTCCTGCAAAAAGCAAATGTGGTTGGAAATTTCTGAATCGTTTTCCTTAAAGCTTCTCAATTACAACGTGCAAATGTGCTTATATATAATAAAAGTGTAATCATGTT
>CM051456.1:112748869-112764450 GCA_028274465.1 Plantago ovata | reverse complement strand
GAGAGTCGTTGAGCATTTTGATGTCAAACTTTGGGTTGTGGGCTCTGATGTTTCGATCAAAAGATTTGGTAAAGCCATGTTAGAATCTGCTACTCGAGTGGAAAGCGCTTCAATCTTGAGCATTTGGACTCGTACAATATAGCCTTGAGCAGGAGCTAACCAGAAAAGGTACCTGCTGGTCCTCGACGATGTCGGATTGAAGACCAAGAGAAGTGGTCTAAGTTAAAGGTCTTTAACATGTGGTTCTGCTGGCTCGTCGATATAGCAACCACACGACTTAAAAAGTCCCTGAAATCATGTCAACTCGGGCTCTTACTTGGAGGCTTGTCAGATGAAAGCTGCTGGTTACTTTTCAGCAACGAGCATTCGGAGCGTGGAAGAGGAACACAAAAGCTCGAAGCCATCGGAACAATTCGTTGGGGAAGTGTTGTCGTGTGCCTTTGGCAGCAAAAGCACTTGGAGGGCTTCTGCGATTGCAATAGGAAAGAGATGAGTATTTCATGTTAACGACAGTGAAATGTGGAAACTGGCCACAAGACGAATCATCAATTTTTGCCCAGCTTTGAGGTTAGTTATCAACTCTTCCTTTTAAATTGAGGCGTTGTGTTGCTTATGTGCTTTATTTCCCAAGGGGACAAGTTGGATAAAAAAAGGACGAGTTGGTTTTCTCACACGGATAGCTCAAGGATATGTTTCTTAAATGGAACATCTAGTGAGGAAAGTATTGCTGATGAAATATTCGATGAGTTAGTTTGAGAGCTAATGTTTCAAAATGTCAAATTGATGATTTTACTGGGCGTGTTTCATTTCAAATGCATGATCTGTTCACGATCGCGCTCAATCTGTTATGGAGAATAGAGTTTCCTGGAGCAAAACCAGAATTCAATGACAGGGAAATATCTAATGCCAGAATCCGCCAAGTAAAATGTGGAGAGGAAATTTGTTGCGGTTCCAACACTAGTCTACCTGACTTGGATTTGGCTTCTATTTGTTAGAGAAGGTTTATCATCCGATTGAGAATTCTAGATGCAAGTTACAACGAATATAACCAGAAGTGCCTTCTACCATTGGAAAATTTGAAACATGTCAGATACTTGAACTGGTCAAATAATACTATCCGAACTCTGCCGGATGCATTATGTTCTCTATGGAATTTGAAGGTTTTGAATCCTGAATGGTTGTTACTGAGGCTTAAAGTCCTACCTGAAGAAGATGAAGACGATTGCGTAATCTTCGCCATCTGTACTGGAAGGGTTGTGGGTTATTGATTGAGTCACATGCCACCGAGAATTGGTGAAATTAACTCTCCTCAAGACTTGAGCTATAACACAGTAAGTCAAGGAGAAAACAACCCTTGGGAATTGATTCTTCTTGGATCTTGGAGGTTGAGCTTGAGCATTGACATCTGGAGAGAGTGGAAGAACCAGCAGATGCCATGAAAGCAAATTTACGTGAGAAGAAAAACCTCCGAGTTTTTGAGTTTCAAATGGGAAACAACAGATGGTTCAAGCCCGTTCAGAAAGTAATGGATGAAAAGGTGTTGGAAGCCTTGAACCTCATCCAAATCTTGAAAAATTAATTATTATGGATTTTGAGGTGAAAATTTTGCCTAATTGGATGGAAGTTATTCAACACTCGAGAATCGAACTCTCTTGAATGTTGGAATTGCCCCAATTGCTCATCTCTTCCTCAAGTACTTGGTGGGGCTGCCCCATCTAAAAGACGTAGTTTTGAGGGATACTGCCCTTGTTCACACTGCCGCAGCTATCAGCTATTAGAGATCTGACTTGTAACGGCAAGATGTTACTTGTATTACAAGGCTTGATAGTCGTCGGCTCTTCGGATCGAATTTGACGAGAGCAAGCTCCTTTTCCCAAGAGGCCCTTCAAAACCTAATCAATCTCAAATCATTGTTCAATTGATGTGGTGACGAGCACTCCCTGCCAGAGGAAGGGATGCAAGCTCTAAAGTCTCTTACGTCATTAGAGATAAGTAGTTTCGACACACTAACGCGCTTGCCAGAGATGTGGCTGTCAAATCTCACTGCTTTGGAATCTCTGCAATTGTGGTTCATCCCCGAGTTGGTCGAGATTCCAGAAGGGGGGATTAAATGCCTCCACAACCTTACTCGCCTCGACCTCATTTTTCTTCCCGAGATGGAACGCCTACCAAACGCATTACAGCACCTCACATCACTCCAAACTCTGTACCGTTTACCTCCCTGAGTTGACCGCACTGCCGGATTGGTTGGGAAATTTGACATCTCTGCTTCCATGACTATTAAGAAATGCCCAAAGCTTGCATCATTCCAGATAGCATAACAGATTTGGGAAAACTCAGAAGACTCTCTATCATCGACTGCCCAGAGCTTTGGAGGCGATGCGAGAAGGGTAGGGGAGAAGAATGGTACAAGATAAGTCACATTCCATATCTGTCAAACCGAGATGATCAGTACAATATGGTATGTTAATATTTCCTGCCTAACCTATTCTCTCTGCTTATTGCACATTTTCTTCTCTGATTTAAAAAAACAAAATCATGATTTTTATGTATTTGCTTTCACTTAGTTTCGGCCTAATTTCTGAAATCCTGTAAGGCCTAAGCTGTAAACAAATCTGAAACTACGATAGGGACGATATGTACTTGATCACATTCAGTTATTGTTATTTATTTATTTATACATTATTAAATACCATTGGCATTACATTTTTATGAATACATTATTTGGTTGTTTGAATTATTCGATAAAATGTTCCCAAGGACTTAAGGTAATCACCAAGTTAGTGGGAGCTTGTGTGTCAATAATTAAGTCCTAAAATAAGCCACTAGCTGAAGGTCATTGAGATACGGGATATCAATGATGCGATTGAAGCTAGCATATGTTGCATTAGATCCTTCGAGGATGTAGTAGGTCTCACTGTTACAAAGGAACTGGTTATTCATGATGAACATATGAACACTTTGGAGAGTGTTGGCATACCCAATCGAGAAACCATTTGGTAAAGCTATTTAAGTGTCTATGGTAGTATCGGTGTGTAGGGTGATGTTAGTAGTCCTTAGACTTGAGGCCAATACTACATCATATGTGGAATAATGTACTTTGACCATGCGCAACGCTTGCACTCTTAAAGTAGGGTAGATACGACATGCGTTGGGTACATTAGGAAACATATGGTGTGAGTGATTGGGCCAAGATAGGATTCATTCCTCCGTATAGATACAAGGAGAGAATACTCACTTCTCATATTTAGTGCGATCACAAAACCGGTGGCCACCGTATGTGAATATGTCAAAATGGTGTTTGGACATAATTCATAGATCGACTAATAAGATTGAGAGACAATGAATGAAGTTATTAGAATAGACACATAACCATATTCTAGACTCATTCGAGTATTCGTGAATGAAGGGACTGTATTATCAAAGTACCTTACGCTACAGGTAGTTTGTTTCTCACAAACGTTCCTTGCATATTAATATTGTCTGATAATTGTCTAGGAATTTATTATGAACTTAATTGGATTGTTGCTTAATATGCAAGGCCCTATGATCACACTTCAAGGTGGTGTTTCTACAAACGAGCTATGTATATATGATTAAATATTAATTAGATTAATGTTAAATTACTATATATAAATATAATGGAATTATTATTAATTAGATTAATAATAATTTATTATATATATAAATATGGAATATATTTTAAAATATAATTAATTGATTTAAATTGGATTTAATTAATTAATTGAAGACTTGTGCATTTGGACGGGATTTAGAATGAGGTCCAAATAAAGGAAACAGGGAATTAAAATAAATAAAACAGAACAAGGCAGCTGGGTCAAAGGGCGTGAAGAGAGGGGCAGCGTTTGCTGCCCCATGTTTCTCTTTTTTGTTTTATTTCTTTTGTTTATTTTTTTTTTCTTCTTTTCCTTTAATTCTTTCTTTTAGTAATTTTATTATTATCTCTTAGTTAGTTAGTTGTTGACTTGAGGAGTCTCTTAGTCAGTAAGAAGTCTTCTATTCTATTCCAACGTAGAAAATTCTCTCTGACAGTCGGAAAGAAATAATTTCTCTCAGAAGCTCAAAACACAGAAGAACATCCTAGAGTTCTTGGTGGATACACTGCCCGTGGATACCGAGGTCTAAGGATACAAGGAACCTGTTGATGAGCAATCTTGGAGATTCCATTGAAGAAGATTTCATCTTTGACGAAGAAGAAATCAACCAGCCGGACGAGGAGATTGCAAGGCTTTTGTTTGGAGATTGAGGAACAGCTACCCGGTCAATTTGCTTATCTACTAGAGGACACGTAAGTGATTTCTTCCAGTTTAATAAACAGTATAGTCATATCAGTTATATTTTAGTGAGATTAAAAATTTTAAACTTCCGCTGCTTAGCCTTAGAGTCAAATTTTTTCACTTTTACTAACAAAATCATGTTCAATTCACTCTTAATATTGAGAAATCCATTACAATTGCACATCTTATGTTATATTAAAATCATGGTCATTCCTAATAATTTACTGGTGGCTGCTGCAGGAAGCTATCTTTGAGATTCTCATATCAATCACTCGATGATGTGTGTTTCTAGATGGTTAACCAATCAATACCTACCACTTGTGCTGATGTAAGTTCTCTTGGCGTGATCTTGGAACTTCAGTCATATTGTTAAGTCTGTTGTTTGTACCAAAAAAAATGCTCTCCAACTTTTTATGGGACTGCTTCATTTGCTGATACTTTCTTAATGTTGTGTTCGCCTTGTGAATATTTGGTATCATCGTTCATGCCATTCTTAGTGATTGACATGCTTCATCAAGTTTATATATGTTATCATTTATTCTGCTAGAAAACTGTTTATCTTTCTCTGTTATCAGCAAGTAAATTGGATCGATAATATAAGAAACAAAAAGTTAATCAGCAGGATTAGCTCTCCCCGACTATCTAATTGCAGTCTTCAAATGAATTTCAGGCTTTAAGTAGATTCTACATAGGATTTTCTAGTTTGGTGATAGTTTCTTGGCTATGTGTATGTCTTCTGTCTATATCCGTTAGTTTCATCATTGTTTCCATAGGCTAGCAGGTTGCCTGGCTGTAAAGTAAATTTTAGATCTATGTTAGGTAAATCAATGCACGTGTAATCATATGCATTGACACACTTATATGGTACAGGCATACATTAGAACGAGGTTTGTGGCATGAATTCAGAAAAATAGTAATCAAGGAAATAATCTAGAAATGAATTTACTATTAGTGAAATTAGGCTGATATAGGAAATCCACAGTAAGTTGGAAAGTTGAACGTCATATATATTGGTTAGTATCTTCTACTAGTACTTAGTTGCATTAGAGTTGTTGTCATGATGAAAATTGAAAACTTCATCAAGAAATTGACTGTTGGCTGCTCTGCTTGCTGTAGGAAGGTTTCCTGGTCCTGGATACGATTTTTGTAGCTGGTCAGTGTTGTTTGCAGACTTGTACTCTCTGGATCAACTGTTATGTAGGGAGCTAGGAGAGATGTTTCCATTGTGTATCAATAGTACGTACTGGTATTCATATGGAGACTTGTTCAATCATTATGTTGTACACTTTTTCAGTGCTGCTTTCCGGTGACTTGCTTCTAAGTTTGAAGGACTAGTTTACCTTTTTGTTCATTGTTTTGTTTGCCTTTGGACATCAATTATTGGTGATTATCGTATTGGATTAATTAAGATTTTCTCTGTTTCTTGTGCATGGTCCTCTTGGTTATAAATTATGTTGCAAATATGCAATTATTGGTGATTTGTATTGAATGAAATGAACAGCAGTATGCTGGGTTGTACACTTTTACAATGCTGCTTTCCATAAACTAGTGCTTCTAAGGTTTAAAGGACCATGCTATTCTTCGTGTTGTGTTGTGTTGAAAAAGGTCTCTCTTAGATACTGTCAAATTCATTGTCATGTCATCAGTCATACTTTGTAGTGAGAACTAGAATTTCTTCTTTTGTGGAGGGTCATCCGACCTTCAGTATCTCCTCATCTTCTCTCGTGATGAACATCTTGAGTTCGGGTCCATGTCCAAAAGACCTATAAAATTGTCAGAAGAAGCAATCCTGCACAAAAGACGTGTTATCTCATATGCGACTTTCACAAGATAATGCAGAACCGTCCAAAGTACTGTAGGCAGCTTGAATCCGCGCATCTTATAAACAACAATGTCCAAAGGCAAACAAAACATCACTCCAAACTCTGTACCTGGATTACCTCCCTGAGTTGACCGCACTGCCCGATTGGTTGGGAAATTTGACATCTCTTGCTTCCATGAATATCAAGTACTGCCCAAAGCTTGTATCATTTCCAGATAGCATAAGAAATTTTGGAAAACTCAGAAGACTCTCTATCATCGACTGCCCAGAGCTTTGGAGACGATGCGAGAAGGGCAGGGGAGAAGAATGGCACAAAATAAGTCACATTCCATACCTGTCCGGTCGAGATGATTAGTAGAAGATGGTATGCAAATATTTCCTCCTTAGTCTCTTTGCTTAATCTACATGTACATAGGTTTGAAAACTGAATGCAAGCATGTTTGTATACAAAACTTCAATATTCTATTTTCTTCTCTGATTTTCAGAACAATATAGTTTGTTTTTTTTTTCATTTATTTGCTTTCGCTTAGTTTTGGCCTAAATTTCTGAAATCCTCTTACGCCCTAAGATCAACCAAATGTTCAATTCATGCGCAATTTCATTTATTTCAACCACATCTGGTGTTCATTCATGTTCTCATCTGATGTTCATTTATTTGGATAGAAGATTCATAATTTACTGGTGGCTGCTGCAGGAAGCTTTCTTTGAGTCCTGGTATCAATGACTCGATAATGTGCTTCTAGATGGTTAACCATATGAATACCTACTTGTGCTGCTGTAAGTTCCTACTTATAACTCGTAGAACTGTACGTTTTCTGTTTACCGGATGTTCATAGTTCTCTTGGCATGATCTGAGAACTTCAGTCATATTGCTAAGTCTGTTGTTTGTACAAAACAAATGCTCTCCAGCTTTTATCGACCCCTTCATTGGCTGATACTTCTTAATTAATGTTGTGTTCGCCTTGTGAATCTTTGGTATTTAATGCCATGTATCGTTGTTCATGTCATTGTAAATGATTGAGATGCTTTTATTATATATGTATCATTTATTCTGCTAGAACCTAGAAGTATAGCTTTCTCTGTTATTAGCAAGTCAATTGGATTGATAATTTAACGAGATTTAAGTAGATTCTAATTTTCAGGCTTCAAGTATATTCTACATAGGATTTTCATTCTAAATGATAGTTTCTTGGCCATGTGTATTTCTTCCGTCCCACATCCGTAGTTTCTTGATTGTTTCCATAGGCTAGCGCAGCAGATCACCTGCAGGAACCCTGCCGAAAAGTAAATTTTAAAAATCAATGCACATGTGAATAATTGGCATAGAATGAGAATGAGGTTTGTGGCATGCATGAAATTCAGAATAATAAGTAATCAAGTGAATAATCTAGAAATGGATATACTATTAAAGAAATTGGAAATTCAGACTGATATAGGAAAATCCACAGTATATCAATGAACATGTGTATAAATTAATAGACACACCTATAAAATTCAGAGTAATTAGTTGGAAAGTTGAACCTCATATAAAAATGGGTTTGTAATCTTCTACTAGTTGTTCCCATGATAAAAAAACTTCATCAAGAATTGACTTGTTGGCTGTTCTGCTTGCTGTAGGAAGGTTTCCTGGGGACGATTTTCGTAGCTGGTCAACTATATATGTATGTCAGTGTTGTTTGCAAACTTGTACTCTCTGGATCTTGTTATATAGGGAAAAGAGATGTTTACATTGTACTGGTATTAATCTGTAGACTTGTTCAATGATTTGTTGTACAATTTTACATTGCTGCTTAATTTCCATAAACCAGTGCCGTTGGACGTCAATTATTGGTGTTTTGTATTGGATTCATTAAGATTTCTTGTGCATGGTCCTCTTGGTTTTAAAATCTGTTGCAAATATGAAACGCAAATCCTAGCTAGTCAGGCTATATAACTACACTAGTCACTACTAAGCTCACTGATATAAAATCAACAATTCTATGCTGGCCTGTATGTACTTTGTTTAGTGGCCTGTATGTACTTTGTTTAGTGGCCTGTATGTACTTTGTTTGTTTTGTGCGTCAACCCAAAACAAACAAAAAATAGGAAGCAGGTTCACTGAATTCCAGAATTTCACAAGCTAACAAGCTTCAAGAGGTACTAGAAACTCAATCTGAAACTAAATACTTTGAATCTCCTTCAGTTATGATGATGATGATGGTCCATGAGTCAACTATGCTTGCTGATGAATGATTTTAAATGCTTTAACTCTAGCTAGGTGTTAATGTTCTCTACTTAAATGTGGATATATTCGGGTTACTTTACTTGACCAAGTATTTTCCTCGATATATCTGAAGAAGCTATGTATTAAAAGAGGCAGAATCAATATCCAAAATCCAATAACTACTCTGTTCAAGACTTGTGTCATTGGAATTATCGCGGGTTCATGTCACTGATCATATGATAGTATATTCTCTTGGGATGTCCTATGCTGGAGGACTTGCGAGTGTAACTGGGAATGGAAATCTGATTTGAAATTCACCCTTCCGTGCTATATGAATAACTATATGTTTCTAATTATTATTTATTATTTTATTTTTTTTTGAGAATCTGATAACTATATGTTTCTAATTGGTTCATGAAGATAAGAGATTTTCTCACAAAGTTGAGCTCGTCTAAAATTTCTCTTATTATCGACTTATCAGTGGTCATTGTTCCTAATTCACTGCGTGATATTTCAAGTATCCCTACTTCACCTTTGGTGGACAACCTGATGATAGAAATCTGGTGGTATCCGATGCCAGGTTGTTCACGAATTGTGTTTATTTGATTGATGTGCTGCCGGCCCAAAAGTAGTTACTTGGTTCAACTCTGAGGGAAGGACAAGCCATGAGATCCTAGAGCTTATATATAATGAATTGAAGAGGCATGGAAACAAGATTTCAAACCGACGCATTGCATTGTATCCATGGCCTAGAGGAAGTAGACATAGAATGTTATGACGAGGCTCTCAGGGAGGGCGTACTGTTCCACAGGAATCTATGGAAGGAGTGTATGAAGGAAGAAAGATTCAGTTAAGGCTCAAATGGACTAATCCACATACTCACTCTGCTTCCCAAGACTGATGAAACAATCATGGGACAATGGAAATCAATTATTATTTCAGAACACTACTGGCAAGAAAAGAAGAAATAATAAGAGGACAGTAGCACAGTTCCAACTAATTACTTCCCCTGCCTGCCAGGGCCTGGCGTCTCAAACGAGAAGTTCTCTTCATCTTTATGTTCTATTCCCACAGGCAATATCTCCATGATCATATCATGTTCTACCTCGTGTATTTCACCTGCCTTCCGTAGTTCCGAATCATGTTTGCTGTCACTCGTTGAGGAACGGAGGGATCTTCTATATCGGATGCATAGTGGCCATCGTGACCTGTGCTTGAAAGCGAGTCAGGGGGAAAGAGGTCCCATTGAAGAAGATGTAGGACTAGTGTTCGCCAGAGTATGGTGTGGGTTTTTAACTGCCATGTGCCACTTCCTGTGCGGTACATGGTCGTTTGTTCATCAAATATAGCTTTGTTCTTGCTTGATCCCATCTGTATTTTTCCATCCAAACAAGAATGTAATAGACTAATCGACTTCTGAAACCTTACTAGGCTGTGTGTATAAAATATCAAAACTAATAGACTTGTGAAACCAAACGCGTTGTACTATATGTTTGCGATTTAAATTTTTGTGACTACAGCTAGGACACAAGACTATTAATGTACCTGTGCAAGAAGAGCGTAAAGAGGGAGTGTGATATAATTGCACAAGATCAGCACACCAAGCCTGGGATATGAGAAAGCAACTACGGTATTTAGGATCCTATCATTCAGCAATTTCTTGATGAGAGACGAAGAAGAAAATACTTACCCAAAACCAATTTTTACAGGTATGAGCAGCAAATTAGGCTCATTGATGCAAGAGTACTTGATATCACACCCATACTGCAGAATGTACAGTCATAGTTGGTAGTAAAAACTAGAGATTCCTTTTTCTTGGAGAGTCATCCAATCTTCAGTATCTCCTCTTCTCTCTTGAAGAACATCTTGAGTTAGGGTCACAAATTAAGCTATCAGCATTTGAATAAGAATCAATATTCTCTGCCTCCACTTGTTCTATCACATTCTTGGATCCAATGGTTCATTGATTATGTTAAATCTTTAAAGAAGACTCTAACTTGTGGAAGTTGCCACCACTCTCATCTTGGATGCTTCATGAAAGTCTTCACTAATTTTCCTCTGCAATCTCCCACTTTAATATCTTAATAATAATTATAGTAATATTTTGTTATTATAGTTAAAGAGTAGTATTGCATGTTCAAAGTCAAATCGCTGACTGAAAAGTCAGAAAGGGTAATCTATAGTGGGACGGGGGAGGGGTGGGGGGGGGGGTAATTTTCTTAGCTTCGTCTTCGCCATGGCCAGTGAATTGCCTGAGGAAATATTAATCCAGCACGTACGATCTTACCTCAATCCGAAAGAGGTTGCTGGTACATCAGTGTTACCGAAGCTATGGTCTCTGCATGGTCTACGCATCCTATTCTTTCTTTAGAGTATAAGAACTTCCCCAGAAGAGGAAGCAGGTTCACTGAATTCCAGAATTTTGCAAGAACAAGCATCAAGAGGTACCAAAAAACTCAACTCAATCTGAGACTAAATACTTTGAAGCTCTGCTTCAGGAGTTATGATATGATGATGATCATGAGTTAATTGTCTACATGTCCTAGAGGAAGTACATAGAATGTTATGAGGAGGCTCTCAGGGAGTGGTGTCCTGTTCCACTCATAGGACAACCGTTCCTATGTCTATTCTGCATGGTCCTGTTTCAAGTCCCTACTTCACCTTTAGTGGACAACCTGACGATAGAAATCTGGCAGTATCCGATGCCAGGTTGTTCACGAATTTTTTTATTTGGTTGATGTGCTGCCGGCCCAAATACTTTACTTGGTTCAACTCTGATGGAAGAGCAAGCCATGAGATCCTAGAACTTGTATATAATGAATTGAAGAAGCATGGAAACAAGATTTCAACCGATGCATTGCATTGTATCCATGGCCTAGAGGAAGTAGGCATAGAATGTTATGACGAGGCACTCAGGGAGTGGCATCCTGTTCCACAGGAATCTATGGAAGAGGCGTTTGAAGGAATAAAGATTCGGTTATGGCTGAAATGGACCAAGTAGATGCATAATCCAAACCCAAAACTGCTACATACTGATCACTCTGCTTCCCGAGACTGATGAAACAATCATGGGACAATAGAGATCGATTATTATATCAAAACACTACTGGCAAGAAAAAAAGAAATAACATGATGACAGCGGCACAGTTCAACTTCAACACTTCAACTAATTACTTCCCCTGCCTGCCAGAGCCTGGCTTCTCGAACGAGAAGTCCTCTTCGTCTCTATGTTCTATTCCCTCAGGCGATATCTCCGTGATCACATCATGTTCTACATCGTGTATTTCACCTGCCCTCTGAATCAAGCTTGATGTCACTGGTCGAGGAACGGAGGGATCTTCTATATCGGATGCATAGTGGCCATCGTGACGTGTGGTTGGAAAGCGAGTCAAGGGGAAAGGAGATCCCATTGAAGATGTAGGACTAGTGTTCGCCAGAGTACGAGAGGACTCTCCTCGTCCTCGGTGTGGGTTTTTAACTGCATGTGCCACTTCCTGAGCGACATGGATGTTTGTTCGTCAAAGATAGATTTCTTCTTGCTTGATCCCATCTGTATTTTTCAGCCAAACAAGTATGTAACAAACTAGTTGATGCATGATAATTTTATCAGGCTGCTTGTATGAAATGTCAAAACTAATTGACTTCTGAAACCATGCAAACCAGGTGTACTATGTTTACGATTTGCATTTGTGAATAAGACAGCTACAACATAAGACTATAACATACCTGTGCAAGAAGAGCGTAGAGTGGGAGAGTGATATAACTGCACAAGATCAGCACACCAAGCCTGGAATATGACAAAGCAACTCAATTAGGTATCATGCAGCAATTTCTCTTGATGACAGACGACGAAGAAAATACTTACCCAATAACAAATTTTCCTGGTATGAGCAGCAAATTAGTCTCATGGATGCAAGAGTTGATATCATACCGATACTGCAGATGAAAAGAAAACCTTACTCTCATCAATGAACGGTCATAAAGGAAGTTTAACAGTAGGACGAAAGAAAGATTATGCGTAGAGGAGAATCATACCCAGAACCACAAAAAGTATGTCACTTGGAAGGCATTCTGTAAAGATTATAATTGCAATAATCAGGAACATTTTACGCGAAAAACAAAAAAAAAAAAAAAAAAAAAAAAAAAAAAAGGAGATGGCAGAAATAGAACTTTTAGTACTATTAGCATATATGGAGTACCTGAAATAAAACAAAGTGTATAAGATTCAGCACCAACTGTGGGTGACCAAACCAAAAGTGTACATCGGATGCTTGAACGAGAGGTATTCCTTGGACAACGGTATGTCTTTCTGTTATCTCAAGCGCCATCTTCGCCAAAATAACTTGTAGCTTTGTGCCCACAATAAGATAATCTAAAAGACAGATAACATTGATTACATGTCATGAACAAAATAGGAGTACTATACTTTAAAGTTGTTTTGCATTACTTATAAGATTGAACTTACTATTACAGGAAGCAAGGACATCCAGAACATTCCCTCCCACCCTGCAGATATGGGAAAAAATTGAAAGAAGGAAGTGTCAACTCAATAAATTTATTAAAAGTGTTAATAGTACATGAGTGGTACGCAATATTTGCAACAGATTAGTGGCATACCAGGTACATTAACGAGCAAGGATATCACAAATGATGCCCACAGAACCGGACTCCACACATACAACAAAGAACATTTAGCCGCAAAAAATTTAGTTGATTTGGTCGGAGATCACTTAGATACAAGAATCTATGTCCTGTTCCCTTACAATGACTAGATCGGATAATTACCTTACACTGACGACTGTCTTGAAGTCATCCTCCAGTGACCTTTTTATGTACTTTTGGAAGTTAAATTTACTTCCAGGTTCCAAGTGTTCCTGAAAACCGAAAGAAAAACTGAATTATCAACTGAGCTAAAGAAATGAAGAAATGGTAACCAAGCTGATAAATGCTTACAGAGGAAACTCACATTAATGAAACCATTACGAAGGGTTAAGTAGTCAGACTTGCGAACAGACCTATAAAATTGTCTGAAGAAGCATCCCTGCACACAAAAAGACATATTATCTCATATGCGACTTTCATATGCTAATGCAGAGTCATCCAAAGTAACGTAGGCAGCTTGACTGCGCGCATCTTATAAACAACAATGATATCTATATCATTCAAGAGCTAAAACTTACAAACAGAAAACATGGGAATCTTGGTCAGAGACGGGCGTGTTCCCCTCAAAAGATGTGTGTCATGAGTAAGTTGAATCTTGAAGTATCTGCAGGTTTCACAATCAAAATGCTGTTGATAAGTACTCAGTATGCGCAGAGACAAAGCAAAATAGTAGGATTCTCAAGATTCATTAAGGTAACCATGCGCCAAATGCAGAATACGGGGTTGCATTACCATTTGTGAACTCATAGTCATCGGATGCAGTTTCCTGTTCCCACTTCTTAAACCCTCGCATCTGTGTAATGTCATAAACATAATGTCTTAACTCTTAACTCAAAAATCATAACAAGATATCAAAATGAAGCTTAACATGTGATGGATATTATATGATCAATGTGCTCAGTTACTTATAGTATGAGCTTTACAAATTGATCAAGAACTGGAATTTTGCATATTGAGTTACCTTCAGTCTTCCGAGCATACATGGTAACAGCACTGAATCACGTGGAATACTGCTAGAAAGAAGATGAGAAGGTGTATATCATGCAGCCGTCTATTGATATGAGCGCTAATTTTCCTTTCTGAAAAGGTCATACAAGTAAGCTTCAACTTAGACAGTTATACTAAGGATCATACTGTGTTATCGATATAATTATACGTATTTCAAAACGCAGCAGCAAAACTATATGGACAAGTAGACAACGTGAACGCAAACAAATAATAGCAACTCTTTCATCTGGAATGCAAGCTTACCTGGATGCAATAATCAGTATATTTTGAGCTTCCGCTTTTTTCATCTCTCAGCAAGCAAGGTGACATGGTGTTTGCCACCTTGTATGGTATGCATATTCCAGAGATACCATCTGAGTGAACACAAGAATTAACGAGATGAAACCAAGTATCATCAACCCTGCAACATCAAAACCGCCGTTAAGGAATGAACAAGCTAGCTAGGGACATTCCATTCATAAAGCTTGAACAGTAGCTAGAAATCATAATCTATATTCTCTATATATTATACCCTCTTAATTTTCTCCAATGCCTCATATAGAGCTCTCTTGTGCCTCTCTGTTAACCACCGTACAATATGCAACATCTTGTCAGGCAAACACTTGAGAACATATAATTTTATTATAAAAGCCACACCATCAAACGTCAAGACCGGCTACTTGCTGACCATATAGTACTAGTATATATTAGGCCAAAAACGCATATTTCATATACTAGTAAGCAAGTGGCTAGACATCAAAATAAAACCAGCAGATGATGTTTATAGACAAAAAGGTGTAACTAAAGCTCGGTTAAGGCTAGTCTCATACATGTCCAGCTTTATGAAGAAGCTTTTCCAAGCCAACAGAGATGATTATTATCACAGCACAGACACAGCACAGCCCAAGTAGGCGTCTCTTTAAGAGTTCTCGCCTTATATTCATCCGACATTGTGAATGGAACCACAAACAATCAATGAAGAAAACAAAAGGACCCTTAATGTATACTCAGAACATTCAGAAACAGTGTGTTTGTTTAAGAAGTTGGCTACTGAAGACGAACGAGTGTTTATATATATAGAAGAAATGCTGGTGACAACACAACGTGACAGAGATGAATAATTTCATCCCAAATGTCTGTGTGTATGTATGTATCATGTATCAAACACAAACAGTATGGCTAAAGTAGATGGCAGTTTTAGCTTGTTAGTGTGCTTAATTCCATATTCCCTTGGTTACAAAAACAGTTGGACTATTTAAAACTTTATATTCAACATATTCCATTCACATTAGTTTAAGAATAATTTGTAGTTTAAAATTCAAAATTGTTGACCGCAAAAAGTTTAAATAGTGCATCTGATTTAAGACGGAGAAAGTATACTCCTATCTGAAATGGTACGTGAAACATATGGTGACTTTACAAGATGCTCCGTCCCTATGCAAAAAACTATTTAGCCAAGCCATAGTTTTTGTCAATACTAATTTCAAATCAAATCCTACTATCAGTCTGAATCATCTATGTAATAAGGAATGAACAAAATTCATTCACCATGAAAAGAATAGCATAACAACTGCATGTAGCAAGGGATCACTTACCATAAATAACAGAA